>VWZU01006942.1:777133-796124 GCA_013397095.1 Sterrhoptilus dennistouni | reverse complement strand
TTTTTTTTTTTTTTTATTTTTTTTTGTTCTTTCAGAAAAAGACATGGAAAGGCTAATGAAATTTGTTTCTTGGTTGCCCTGTTTCTGATGACCACACACCACTTTTTGTAGCTGCTGAAGCCTGCTCAGTACTGGTCTGCAGGTAATTCAGCATTTCTGATAGATAGAGGACATGTACAGACATGTTTATTTTTTTCAATTCCTTTTATTTACTTCTTTTGCTTTCTGCATCTGAAGAATGAGGTTGTTAATTACTACAAAGACTGGATCTTTCATTTTTAAAATAGGTAAGGGATTGTTTCTTCTGAATAAAAAAATCACAGAGCAACAAAATCCCCACAGAAAAATCATAAAAAACCTCAAACCAACCAACCAAACAAAGCAAAAAACCCTGAGTTTCGTCTTGGCATCATATTTTAATCCTGACATGCTGACATGAAAGGGATTTTGCAAAGAGCAAGAGCACAGTTCTAGCTTCTGTGTCCACATGATCTTTAGTCTGCTGTCCACCTAAGCAGGTTAGCAGGCATTGCTGTCAAGAAATGGCCATTTATGTGTTTTACAGAAGGAAATGGGTGTTGCTACTGTCTGACTTCTCAATTGACAATTTATATGACGATAAAATTCTCACAATGACCTCATTTTTTAGGTTTTCTGGATCTGCTAGTGCTGTAGAGTCTCTCTTTCCTAGTTTGGCTTCCATTATGTTCACAGAAACTTGTTCTATTTTTGATTTCTCCTCCCACACACCCCACACGTCTGATAAGAATAAAATCAGTGAATAATGAACAATTAATTTTTTATATATTCTAAATCTAATTTTTAAAGAGACATGGTAGGTAATTCATATTTTATGATGATAAACGAAACAGAATATTTTGATTTTTGACTATTATATTTATTCCTTTATTTTTGGTTGTTGTTAATTTCTTGGATTAAGACCTAATGTTAATGCTTTTCTCCCTGTCATACAACTAAAGCAGAGAAACTCATTATCACTGAATACTTTATATTTGCTTCTTCTTGGAAATTGCTTTAATAAGTTTTTTTATAAGGAAGACTTGGCAGTTTGCGAGACTTAGATGTGAAAATATATACTCTAAAATTACTCTAACATAAGGATTAAAATTTGGAAATCATTCCCACCTTGTAGTAGCCTGTTCTTTCGTTTGTCTAGACACAGAAGAACTGCTGATGCTATTTAACATCTTAATTTGTTCTAGCCTGACAACTATGACTTCAGATTTCACAGTGAAAGCATAACTCATGAACAACAAATCAATATTTCTATGCTCACGGTTAAGTAAAAATGGGTTTCATATCAGTAAGCAGATCAAATTAATGCTTACATCTGTAGTTTTGTAGCTACCAGCCCTGTAATTTTAATTGGTGTTGGGATCCACAGTGAATGGCTCTTGGTCCTCCAAATACACTTCCATACATGAAGTTAACAGGTGTGTTTCTTGTTCACAGAAGTTAGCTAATTCAGAAATTATATGTTATAGAGATAAATTTATTCAAAAATACATGCATAGTTGATTTTGGTACGTTTTTTGTTTTGTTGGGTTTGGGGGATTTTTGGGGTGTGTGTGGGTGTGTCTGTTTTCATTTATTTTTTTATTCCCCAGCTATTACATAAAATATGTGAAGGTAGCAAGCCACCACCATCACAGAAACTATCACATGGATATTGATGGATAGTTTTTCACTATACAGAAAAAACAGTATTTGCTTCCAAATTTTTTTTAAGACAGTCTTGCCACTAAATATGACTAACTCCGTCTTTCATTTTTATTCAGCAGAATCTGGCATAGTGCAGCTGCAGTTGTGTATTTCATATTAATTTCTCTTAATTTTTTTTTAAATAATAAAGGTGAAGATTTACATTCCCCTCTTCCCTAGATTTGTTATTTGGATTTCTTAATTGTTTAATATTCTGAAATTAAATGAGGAGTCACATGTACTGTGCTCTTTTGGGGAATTAAATTCTCTAACAAAAGGCTATATTTTCTATTTCTTGAGTAACTACTTACTAAGGCAAAAGGTAACAATACAAAGATAACACAAAGCTAGTAAGAGACAGTCCATATATGCTGTATTTAGGCACTCATTACATTGCATATACTAAAGCATAATTGTTTTAATTTTAGCTTGCCCTATGTTTATACTGCATGTGCAGGGCGGGAAGAGCCCAAGTTTCTGCATTGTCCTGGGTTGTAGTGTGGGATGTACACAAAGTATTTATTCAATCACCATCTCCATGAGCTGTTGGAACCAGGTGGGGCAGTGTTTTCCCAGGCCCCTCCTTTGGGCTCTTCTGCTAATGGCCCATCAATGCCTNACTCATCATCCCACTGGGAGATGCTCTGCCCAGGGGGAGGAGCCAAGCATTCCCACCTGGATAGAATCTGGGATTTGGGACAGTGCAAGCAGCCCTTACCTACTGGATTCCCAGAGGACCAGAGCTACCAGACCTTTCTACAGGATCACTGCTTCAGGAAGAGCACCTCACCTGGACTGCTTCCACCATCCTGCTCAGGTTGTATTCTGACTCTGTCAGTGGTCCTTTGTGTTATTGCATTTATTTTATTTTATTTTTACCTTTTTACCTTTCTTCTTATTAAATTGTATTTCTGACTTGGAGCCTCTCGCTCGTTTTGCTTTCAAACCACGACATGCATCCTTAGCAAATGCGTCTCTGTAAGTCCAGGTGAATGCTGGATGGTCAGTCCAGGTGAAGAAATGGTCAGCCAGGCTCTTCTACTTTTGTATTATGTGGTCTGCTAATAGTAATCTAGGAGAACTACCAAATCTGAAAAAAAAATCTGTCTCTGAAAAACTCAGTGAATCAGGATTACCAAACTGCGTGACTATTTAAAAGAAATAATAAAGCAGGGAAGAGGGAAATTGTTTAAGTCATCTGAGGAGAAAGGTCTGGTTGAAAGCTCTCAAGCTTTCCGCAGTGATTACAGTGGCAAGACTCCCTTTATATTCTTCTAGGGCATGTAAATAAATTTTTGCATAATCTCTTGGTCCCAACAAGTGAGTCCTCGAGAAGAACATAAAATATCTCCAGAGTAATGGTAGGCAGAAAGCAGCCCGTGGAGGGATACAAAAAGTAAGAAGTAAATCTACTTTGGGTAAGCTAAATCTTGTTTGTTTTCTGTAAAAGTGGCTGTTGAATACTGCTTATTATCTAACTAGGTTATCTGAGTACCAGCAACTTAGGTGCAGTGCTGTTGTGGCAGATTCTGGTTTTCATGAAAGATGAGATCGTGAGCCCTACAGGGAACTTCAAAATGTACCTTATCTGAGCTGTCAGCATCCTTTGGGGTGAAAATAATTTCAGACAGCTAAATGCCTTTATATATGTGAGGATTGTACATTTTGGCCCAAGAGAAAAATAACACTGCTAACTAAAAGGGGTTTTTCTGTGTATTTGTTGCTTAATGTTCCTATAGAGCTCAACACTGTCAGTCTTTAAACATATTTATTTTCTGGTTTTTTCTCTCCTCTTTCTGTTTCCTCATTTGACCTAGTTTTCTGCCCTCCCCACCAAGAGAATCCTTCTACCTCCTTCAGCACAGTGATGAAAGTCATGTTAAGGTGCTCCTGACATCTGTCCCTAGTGGCTAAGCACCAAACTCAGTTGTGAACACACTTGATCATGTGCGATAAAATGCTATGCCTTTTCTTCAACTCCTGCCTCAGGTTTGATTAAGGTCAAAGTTAAATTTAGCAGAATACTGTGAAGAGGGAAATATATTTACAAAGATTCTGTCTTGCAGTAAAATATGTTAAACGTGATAAAATGTATATGTGATGAATCTTGGTTATTTTCCCAGGGAAATATAAAGTAAATTGACCCTTATTACTCTTGAGGGCTTGTGTAAATTCCTGTTGCCAGGTCTTGGCTGCAGGGAGTTCTGGCTTCATCATCTTTTATGACATATAGGACAAATTCTGGTAGTGACAAATTCATCTGGTAGTAATGAAAACACAAAATAGCATTAGCTGGCAAAAAAATTTCTCCCTCTCCTTTTCTGAGATTTCTGTTTTTAATCATAGCTCTTATCACACCAGTGATGTGTCTGTGTGGACAATAATGTTGCAGTTCCAGAATTAAATGTACACAGAAAGAGCAGGCTCAGTACTGCGGATATTTCAGAGAAACAAGTCCAGATGCCAGCTGGCTGGTTTCTTTCCAGTTTTGACATATTCAATTCCTAGTAAAGAAATCACTACCACATTCAAGACTCTGAATGTCTTCACTCTTCAAAGGGGCTACTCAGGTTTGCATCTTATGTGGCTTTCGTTATACAATCTTGACTGAGTTACTTTTGAGTCAATCCTTTCAAAAAAATAAAAATAAATAGGAGATATTTTCAACTCTGAGAGTAAAAGTGTGCCTTCACAAAATTATAGAGACTTGACATATTTATAAAGTTTTTTATAAGTCAGCATTAATAAGGAGTACAGGGAAAGAGTGTCTGAACTGCACATGTTTGTTTTGAAGCCTCTGATATTCCTGGAAGAACAGTGAACTAGAAATTGAATGTGGCCACAAACTATTAAGAAAAGTCCATTCAACCAAGAAAGTATTTCAGCCATGTAATATAGTAATAGCTTCCATGACTACTCTATACTTAGGGGAGAAGGTGCTTGACATGTTTAAAAAGGTTTGGCTTTCTCATCTGAATTTTCCATTACACTAGATAAAAAGTTGACAGATCAATTTTATTTAAGAAATAAGTTGTACAGAGTTTCATTTAAAATTACTATGAGAAAAATTTTTCGTAGGCAAGAGTACTGTATATTGTGAAAAATTCTGAATGTACTGTACATGACAAAGAAAAGCTTCACTGTTTTCTGCCATTCTGTAGCAATTGCATGAGTATATTGGGTCATTCCTGTGACATTTAAAGCAAGAAAATAGCTGTCTGGAACCAATGAGAAAAAACTTACTTTGTTTGTTAATGGGTTCTTGTTTTTCTATCTTTGATTAAAGATAGTTGAAGATACAATACAGGAAAGACTGAATGAGAACTTTTGTTTCTAAAACACATTCTTCTACACATTTGTCTTTGACAACTTAAAATGCTCAGCCCAGTCTTTTGATGTTTTTTTTGCTTCTTGACCATGTCAGGTCCACACAGCCTAAATGACACTGAGCTGTCCCTTCACCCTAGTGATTATCTCAGATTGCTACAAGTTAAGATTACCAAAATCTCTCCTTTGTACCTCAGTTTGTCAGTTTTACTGTTATTACTATATTGTCCCTATCTATCTATCTATCTATCTATCTATCTATCTATCTATCTATTCAACACAGTGTCCAGGAATCCCATCCAAACTCAGTGATCTTCTAATTCTGTACAAAATGTGTGAGGTAGATAAAAAATGGGTTGTAGTGGACATGCTAGAAGAGATGTAATGTCCTCCAAGTACTTGAAGAAACCAAAGCAGAAATGTACTTGTTAGACTCTGAAGAAACAATAGGAAGACACCAGCAAGATAAATTCTGAATAAAGGAAAATATTCTATGCAATTCTATTTTGATGTTAGATGAAATCACCTGACAAAGATTAAATACAAATGAACTGACTTGCGTTAGGACCTACAAGACTCCCTGGGCTGTATGGTTTTGTGGTATTGGTAAACAACTGTGAACATTCATTTTATGCTTATCTACTGTAGCAAAATCATCGATTGAATTTCTACAAAAACGGTAAAACTGGGTCACAGGAATGCCAAACAGCATGTGGTGCAGCTACACAAAGGGTTGTGTATTCAGATACTGTTTTATCTGTGACCTTGTCTTGTGGTTCCTTCCTCATGGGAGCAGGAGCTGTGATCTCACACTGATTGCCAGATGGCAGCAGGAGGCCCAGAGCGCATGTACTGACAAACGGTGGGGAGAAAACAGCTGCACAGGGTGATTGCACACTGCCAGCAAAGAGGCACTGAGCTGCAGCCCAGAGAGAGCACCGAGATACCTGCCAAGTCTAAAAACCCAGGTGGGAGCAAGGGTGTGCAGTTCTTTTCCAAATGACACTAGAAAAAATGGACAAGTTTTAAAATGTGCACATAATCAGAATGAGTAGCTGTGGACTTGCTGTGCTCCTTATTATTCTGTGTAATAGAAAATTTCCTAATAGGCTAAATATGGAAGTTATATGATTTCGTATGCACATTCATAGGGCTACATTTTCTGATATTTAAACAAGCCCCAGAGAGCAGCAGGGCTCATTTGTGAAGTACTGAATAAAACCCTAACAATCTCCTGTCCATGAAGTGGAAGTCACTTTCTTAACAGTCTTTGGTCAGACAGTAACTTTTTCCTATCAACTGACACTTCTGACAGGTGACTATTGGTTTATTGTATCAGGGATTCCGGAAGATAATGTTTGTGAAGGTCAAAACAGGCCTGGCAAAAGTAGATAAATATCCTTATTTCTCCTAATAGGGAAGCTTACAGTCTTCAGTTTGTATTGATGTAGCTGTTTCCTTTTTTATGGACCTTGTCTTGCTTCTCCACAAGTGTACAGAGAAAATGCAGAGAACCAGAAAGGTCGAAGGGAAAGCTTTCAGCCATTGTGCACCCTATTCTGTGTTTCCATTTGGTTATCCCCATATTATTCTGATGTCTTGAATCCTCATTGCTGCTGTATGTGTTATTCCCCTGTTGCTACCACCTCCAGAAATGTCCAGATGATGTGCTGTCATAGGCAAGACTATTTCTCTTACTGCATATTTTGGTACTCTGTTGTTTTTTTGCAGACAGCAGTTCCCAGAGTATCTAATTGGCTTCTACTAACATAAAGGATGTGTCTTTCCTTGAGCTGCTCAGGTATTTCTGTTTGGTTCTGTAAATGTCACCAGGTTTGATCAAGCAGAAAGAAGCATGTGACAGTGTAGTGGTATTGCTGTCATCTTGAGGGAAGACTTGGTGCATGGAAGATGCGGTGCATGAAGATATTACAAGTTTTTCTAAATCTGCCGGTGCTTGACACCTGCGGTCTGCCTGGAAACAAATATTTAATGCTATTAGAGAAAAAGGCTTCTTTTTACTTCATTACTTTTTTAAATGTGAGTTTTATACTGTTGGAAAAACATCATGCTGATTCCATTATACTCTCCATGTAGCTAGGGAAGAAGCCTGGGATAGGGCAGAGGAGGGAAAATGCAGCCATCCCAGAGCTTCCAGAAAAAGTGGTTTAGGAGTGCTTTGAGGAGGTCATTTGCCTGCTGGAAAAAATTCTACTGTTTCACTCTGCTTTACCCAGTCTACAGTTGCCAATTTCCCCTTGTCTTTGACCTTGGGGCTGACCTACAGGTTGCAAAGAATCAACCCCAAAAGTTTATGTGCTTGGTCAGATACAAACTCCTGCTGCATGTGCTGCTCTAAGAGGTGTATTGTACAGCTGGGAGAGCGCACCTGTAATTGCCCATCTACGGCTAAGGAGGCAGCAGTCAGCAGTTGCTGAATGCCTGAAGCTTTCTTTCTGTCCATATCCAAGTCAGATCCTGGCTTTCATTTCTCTGATGACAGAAGAAGCAGAGAAGGAGCTGCCACTGCTTTTGTGCCCATCCCACTCGATCTCAACCTGAAGTTTTATGTTATTCTAAGTGCTGATTCAGGCTGGATTTCAACTCATTGCCTAAAAATGAAGTTGTTTCTTTCCAGTACATTTTTTTTTTCTCGTTTTCCTTTTCTTCTGACTTAGGCAGCCAATACAACTTGAGATAAGAAATTAAGAATTGATTTTGCCAAGAATTTGTACATTTCTTTAAAACTGAAGACTAATCCAACCTAGATATGTGAAGAGAACCAGACTGTTCTTATGCTTGTAAAATTTGTAGGCACAGTCTTCATTGGCTAAAAACTAGGCACATGGAAACTTTTTTGTCCACCAGCAGCCTAAACTCAGTCCTTACATTGAAGATTAGGATGGATTATTTTAATCTGGAGTAATACAGACATATTCTACCTGTAATTTACTCATCGTGGCACATGTGTAACCTCCTCTGACTTAGATATGTTATTTCAAGTGTGACCAATGAAAATTTTCACAGAATGCTGTTGTTCCAAAGGACAGACGTTGCTAATTTTTCTATTATTTTACCTCATTCTGCAGGATTAGCCAATAGAGCTTTGCCTCTAGGGCAGGCTTACATGACAAGATGTACATCTGGCAGGGTTTTGATGAGAAAAGCACTTTTATTTTGTGCTGGTCATTTACTTGAGTTCCTAACAGTAGTTTAAATTGTTCAAATTTCTTCAGATTTGAAGCTCAGGTGTTTTGAGGTTGATTTGCAGTACTGAGAAACTGTACCAGTACAGTATGATTTTTTTCAAAGAAGTGATAACAAGCCTCTGTTTTATCTGATTGAAACAGAGAGAGGCTGCAGGAGTTGCTTCAAGACTTCTTGCTGTTCTTTTCAATGTTGCTTATCCCAGAAAATCAGCAAAAATTAGATTTTGTCGAAATGGAATAATTACCGCTTGCAAACTTCTCATGTCCTTTAATAAGACTTCTCATATTCTTCCCTTTTAAGCTGGAAAGAAGAAACTGGTAGTGCTGAGGGAAGCAGGTCAAAGTGGGAGCAGCTGTGATGTTGAAGGAGGAGAGAAGATAGGAGACATGATGTTTCAAAAGTGAGCAACTAATGAAACACTCATGGCTCCCTTGACTCTGAGGAGTGGAAGTCCAGTGTTGGAGTGAAGAGTATCTTTTACAAAGACTTCAGTACTTGCAGAGCACAGGGTTAATTTAAGTGTTGGTTAAAAAAGATTGCTGGTTAAAATAATTTATTTTTTCTTTCAAATATGTAGTGGAAAAATCTAATGTAAACTTAAAGAATTAATCCTCTACAAAACTCGCTTCAACCGTGCTTTAGCATAATTTCTCATTTGTTAGTAAATTGACGTTAAAATTGACATAACTGAATTCACTTACAGAGCCTGAGCTTCTATTTTGTGGTTTTTTCTTTGTTGTTTTTGTTTCTGTTCATCTAATTATATCTAGTTGGATTTGTTGGTGGTTTTATAATTGTTGCTGTTAGGTTGGTTGGTTGGGTTTTGGGGGGGAAGAGAAAATCCTTCTCTTAGACTGTATTTTTCCTTCTTTTCATCTCCCTCCAAATCCATCCCCTTCTTTTATAAGTCTCATGCCACAAGAAGCCAAGCAATTTCTCTCCAGCTTTCTAACATAGACATTTTCTTTGGCTAAATTAGAGGAAGTATTTTTACAGTCATCAGTAGCAAATTGGATAGCAAGATTCCCTCTTTTATTGAATTGCATACCCTAAATGTCCAAGGACATCTGGTACAAGTTAACACCCTTCTTCTAAGAAGAAGAAAGTGATTACTTCCTGCTCAGTGTCTCTTCTTCATTGTTCCTAGCCACAAGGACATGTGTGACATATCTCACATCCTCTCATGAAGATGAGACGCTTTATCACAAAAACCACTAGAAACCCAATAAACTATACTATGTTATACCCAAAGTTGTCTGGGTTGCACAATGAACCAGTAATCCCAAACTGCCCTTTTTTGTTTTTCAGTGCATTACCAGTGCAGAATGGCCTGCTTTTTCTCACCAATTCAAATGTTCTCTTGAGTGTATCAATCATAAAATATGTAATTCTCCTACTGAAAAGGGTAATTCAAACACCAGTTTTAATTTCCTTCTTTAGGGCAGACTTCTGAGACACATGGGAGATTTGGTTAAGAACAGCAGTAGGAAGAGAGGGTGTTGCCAAGCTATGCTCCCCCATTCTTCTCTTCCTCCTTAAAGCATTGAATGCAAATGAATTTCTAGCAAATTATTTTTTATTCATCACAGAAACAGCTTTGTACAATCTTTACTGAAAATGTGTACACAGAGACTGTTCTTGGTTTAGTTGCCATAACTTTGTATTGTGCTCATTCAGAAAGGGAAGAAAGGGAATTATCTCTGTCATAGGAAAAGTGGAGAGGACAAGACTGAATGAATTTCAGAACAACACCTTTCCCCACTCACTGCTGTATCTAGTCAAATGTCACCATGGCACAAAGACATTGCCTGATGTCTAAGTGGAAAGAAATGGAGGACTGTGAAGCGGTTTGTTAGATTTCACTTGGATCTCTGCTGCATTCAGCCTCCTGTTGGAGGTGAGCCTCAGGGAGAGAGAAAAGCAATAGTCTTGATTTATAGCTATGTTAATGGAACTATGGGGATTTTTGGTTGACTTTTTTTAAATTTGTTTTTGGCTTGAGTAGTTTTTGTTCTCTTTTTTCACAGGTTTTTAAAGATATGTAGGAGCTACTTCTAGTAAGTAAAGGGCAGGACCTGCAGACATCCACTTTACGGCAAGGAGGGTATCTTGCTCCAGACCTGTTTTGAGAAGCTGAAGGAAGCGGAGGGAAAGTTGTGACTCATTAAGTTAATATGGCCTAGGAATTATCAGAAAATTAACTTTTCATTGGGCCTTCTGAAACTAGTGTGTCCCTTGCTGAAAAACTCATCAGTAGCTCTGTGTTAGTAAAAATGAAAGTCTGTTGAAAAATTATTCCAGATATTTATAGAGCTTGTATTCCATCTTCTTCCCAGTTTAAAGCAATTAAAGGAATTTAGATCTGTACAAAGTTAATGCATACTGAGAAGCTTGGGTTTTTTATAATCTTATTTATTAATTAATGATTTTAAAAATTCTTATGGGACAGAAAAGGTCCATATTTCATCTAAGAAGAGTTTGGATATTATGACAGTGCAGAAGGTTTAAGTACTTGAGCAAGAATTCAACTGTTAACAGATTCTACTATTATCTGAGAAAATGAAATTGATAAGAAAGTTACAAGAAAAATCTGTATCTGTAAGTCAAATGAAAAGACTAAACAGAGTCAAAAAGAATTTGGCATTTTAATATTTCTTACTTGTGAATATACTAAGATATGGATAAGTTATCATCTGATCTTTTATAAGTGTATTTTGAAAGATATATTATTTTAATAAGCAGCCACTATAAATTATAAGAGACATGAGATAGATAGGGATGGCTACATCTTGATGGTTATTTATGGGCCCAGGACACCTACATACACAAGTGATTGTGAGCAAGATTTAAACAGGATCTAAATTTAGAGGCATAGCAGAGTAAACTGAAAATGGTATATCATACTTAACATCTTAAGCAAGAGTAAATATAATGTTGACAAAATGAACTTTGGTATTCTTCTCTTCATTGATGAAAATTGCTTGAGTCAGATTTATATTTGATTCATGCCATACTCCAAGCATACAGGTGTTCTGAGGCATGGAGAGAGATGCTTGCTTTCCCCTTTAGTGGAGCTGGCTGCGACAGTCATGCTCCTGTGTTTTGTTGTACAGCTGATTAAACGTGTCATTGCCTTACTCAGTATGAGGCTGTATCTTGCCTTCTGCTCCATTTCTTCCAGAAATCCAAGATTAATAAAATGTACTAAGAGGAGATAAAACCTGAAGTGTTCAATGGGAAGATCAGAGATATTATCACATAGGCAGTGAAAGATTTTATGCCCAGAGGACCACTCTGATTTTGTCATCAGACTGCACAACACGGACAATGCAACTCTTTAAATGGCTGCGCTAGGCTTGCTCCGACGTCTCCAATTTATATACCCATTAGTTATGCTTTCTTCTTCAGACTCAGAATTTTTTTTCTTGGCACCACTTGAATTTTCTTTCTCTTTAATGTTCGTTCCCCAATTTGCTTTGACAGCCTCTGATAGATAAGGATATTAAAATACAGTGCTATGTAAATATGAACTAACTCCACAGCCAGGTGGGATTATGGATAAGATTTCTGGTTTGTAAACTCCATTATTTGAAGATGTGCCTGCAGATGCTATGGGAAGGTGAAAAATGTAGACTGATAAATGCCAAGGACTGGAAATGCTGATGCCATTAGTTAAGGGGCAGGCAATAATTTTCTTTCTCTTTTCCTTTCTGCTGAACACTCTTTGAGATAGACTGTCTTAAGTTAAAACTGACCATTACTTAAGTGCCTTGAAAACTCTCCGGAGAATAACCAGGTTTTCTGCCCCTTAATCATCTCACTCTTTGGAATACTCAGTCAGTTGCTTAGACCATTCAAAGGTAAAAATTCAAGTGTCAGGCATATGGCAAACCTTGGTTCTCACCAAAAGGCTTCTACTTATGTTCAAGAGGACCGTTGAAACTGAGTTCTTCGGAACATGTTGAGAAGACCTGCTTGATATTTTCATGCCTAAATATTACTTATTGAGCTTTTTCTCCTGGAATGTACCCATTTTTTGTTGGTCAAAGACAAGTGAAGTAATCATAGAATCTATAAGGGTTTTTTTTTTCCTTACTTCCTGAAATGCCTAGACTATGCCAAGGTTGTTAGAAAACTTTGGATGATTCCCTGCTTGAGTGCTGATCTTGAAGGAAGATCTGAGCATGTCTTCATTTTCTGTAATAAATGTTCTGTTCTGCGCTCTACTAATAATGAACACGGATTTTTCATTCAACTTTCAATTCTTTGTTTCTCTTTACAAATTTTGCTGTTTCCTCAGTCATAGTGGGAAAATGCCTTGTTTATTTATTTGCTTGGGCTCCTTTTTTCTTCTGTTTTTTAAGTGTATGGCATTGGAGACATTTCTTTTAAGCTGAATTCTGGTAAAAGCTAAAAGTAAATCAGACTAAAGTGGAATATTGGTCTCTTTAGATAAGACAGTTTCTTGGGAAGGTATTGTAGGTAGAATTCCTCCTGTATTCCTCAGCAACTCTGAGTGTTTAATTGACCTTTTTTTGTCAAATAGCTTTCTTATTAATTTTCAGAGGGAAATTTGAAACTAGTGGGGAATGTTATAAAGAAGACAGCAGCACACAAGAATAGAGTCAATCATGAGGAAATACATTCCCTGTTAATTGTAGTGTATTAATGTATGTGTCTTTCCTTCAAGCTGAGTTTTAACTTTCAGTCTAAAGGAGAGTTCATTTTTCCCTTTTCTAACTGTATCTCCAGAATTCCTGAAAAAAAATCTTGTTTGCACAGCCTGAATGGAAATTATTGCTTTTGTAATCCATTTTCCTACCATTGGGCTATGACTGGTCCACTCCATTTATAGCAATAATTTTTATTGATATAAATTTTACTCATTTCAGTATGACTGTCCACATGCGCCAGGGCTGTAGATCAAAGTCAAAAAATACTGTGTGACAGGCACATGCAGCCAGTTCAATGGCCTCCTATTTGTTCCCACACACTCCTTGGCAGTGTACAGAAAAGTCTTGATCTGGTCACAGATATTAAGTACCTGCAATTTTGTATTGTGCTGGATATTGTGCTTTAAGGCTTAATGATAATCAGTATTTAGCAGATTGGAGTGCTGTTTAGGAATGTCATTGTAGTTATTCCTTCCTCTCCCTTCCCTGCACTTCCAGTGAGTTAATGTCTCTTCAGATGCTTCAGCATACGGTGTACAATTTTGAGCATATGTAGGAAACGGATGTTTCATATGTATTGGAGTCGTGATTTTTTCCCTCTGCAATCTCTCTATACCTTCATTATCACCTGATGTGTGTTTTATTGATGTAAGTGATAATTTTGCAATGGAGAAATACAGCAAGATGCAGAGAAAAAAAATTGTATTTATGCTCCTGTGTCTCCTTCATTCATCTCTTATCTGAGGATTTTCATGAGGATTAAGAATAATAATGACATCTAAGAATCTAACATAAACAAGAGTGCAATAGTGCTTTGTTCCCTCTTTCTTTTACAAAGAGAGGGTATGTAATGGCTGAGCTTAAAGATTCTGAGAATGGAGGAGAAATGGTTTGTTCTTGGCTCCTTAGATTATTTCAGCAGCTGAATTTCTTATGAGTGCAATAAAAACTGTAATTAAACATAAAATGGGAGGAACAATTCACGCTGTTACAATCTTGTAAAAAACAATCCTAATTATCTTACTGTTCCTGGCCTCTGTTTGGCTTCAATTTTTTCCCTTTTCTTTTACTCCCTCCACCCCTATTTCCTTCTCTTCTTCCCATGCATGCTCTATATTATACTCTAATATTGCTCTGCATGTCAAAAATGACAAAAGCACACAGAACTTCAGAACTCAGAGCTGCCTTGGAAGGTTTAATATTAATTTCACAGATCATTGTTGCTCAGAGCACAGAGCAGCATGACTGACAAATCTGGTTCAAAAGTGATTTGAGCAATTTCTTGTTGCAGTGGTGATTATGGGAATGGAACATTATGTAGCTCATTTAGGATGCTTATATTTAGAAGAATTTTATTATTGTTGAAAGCAGTTTTTAAAGTTTTATAGAAGGAAAAAATAGTTCTCGTTTCTGGATTTCAATTAGACTAACAAACGTTAATGGTCTACTTTTCTCCTCTTCTAGCCACCACTTGAAACTGGTGCCCCATTTCTCACAGAAGAACTGGATGATTTTGTTAGATATCTTCTCTTTTTAGTGTGAGAATAAGGAGTTTCCTTAATTTAATGACCAGCCTAGGGATAAATTCACTTACTAAGCCCAGTCCAAAGAGTTCCCAGATCTTAGTTCTGAATGCTTAAACCTTGCTTTGAATCTTAATTCTATTTTGTCTTGAACTTGGGAAACACAAGGTTGCAAAAACTAAATGTCTTTAGGGCACCCTGAGGATGCTAAGACTTGGCTTGTGGATAAGAAATGGTCTGGAGATCAAATGAAGGTCTGGAGATCCTTTCCCTTGTTTTAATGATGTCTGATGATCATAGCATGCAAATACCACCTCTCAAGAGGATGGGGTATGCTACCAGCTCTTCCACTTTTTCCGGAGTACAAATCAGCACAGCTTTTAGGCTGTCCTGGTTGTCCTAATTGTTTGTTTTCTTGGGTCTTTAACCCCTGTTTTTTCCTTAGTGTTGCCAGTAAAGACAACACTTAGGCCATACATTTTGTTTTTCTGGTTGTAGTCCTTATCCTGGTGGCTGTGACTGACAAACCAGCTCTGACTCCCTGAAAACTATCCTGTACACTGGGTTTAAAGATTTGCTCAAACAGGTGCTAAAAAATACTGAGACTGTATTAAAAACCTGGATGGATGGTACAGTAAATTTGCAGTGTCTTAAAATATCTCCTTCCAGGCAAGAGTTTCTGTGTTCAGCAGTTCTGTCTTTGCAGCTTGTCTGTCTGAGGGGCCATTCACATGGGGATGTCTGACAGGGGAAGTATGAATGTCAGTACATTTTGAAGGGGCCAGCATATTGAAACCAATGGAAATTAAGTCTTCCTGAAGACCACAAAGAACCCATTTAGCTAAAAGCACATCAGTCAGAGGGGAAAAAAAGATTACGTGACAAGGTTCTCTAGAAGGAAACACAGAGAAGAAATAAGGTCATTTGAAATTGCAGCTGCCAGTGTTGATACAGGCCTGGACCTTATGCACAGGTAAACTGTCTGAAAGGGCTACAGTTAATATTCTAATGGATTTGTGGGGCACATTATTGAATTTGCAGTGGATTTTTAAACTGAGTGTTCTTTTCCAGCCTCATGAATAGAGTGATAACACTGCTTCTGCAGTGCTAAGGGTCATCTTGGATTATTCCTATCTTATGCTTTCTGGGTGGTATTTTCAGGCACTTGAAATTATCTCTTTTGGAAATATCTTTAGACAAAACAATGGGCTAACTATTCTTGCTTACAATATAAAAAAATCTTTACATTTATCTACTTATTTAACCTCCACAGTATAGAATAGGTATTTACAGCCTAACTTAAAGTGTATTTAGAACATGAAACCAGTGATAAATACTTCAGTATGTGTCAGAGGATGTACCTTTTTTTAAAAAGACCAAGCTGACTCAGCTATAAATTATCTAGGTCCTGTGAACCAAAGGTTTAGTAAATTTGCATGATCTCTCTGTAGTAGATGTTAGACAAAGCACTTTTCATTTAAAAACATTATTCCTGGTCCTTCTTGAATGAAATCACAGAATCAGAGAATATTCTGGTTGGAAGAGACTCACAAGAATCACCAAGTCCAACGCAGATGTGAATGGCCCATATGGGAATCAAACTTAGAAGCTTGGCAATATTATCTCCATGCTCTGACCAACTGATCTGTGAGCACAGTTCAGCAGTTTATGAGCACATTAGCCCAATGCATTGCTGCTGGAACACTTGCACTCCGAACACTAATACATTTGGTACAATGAAGTTAGTTCACACGTTCTAATTGCTTTATGTGCCATTCTCTTTTTTTCTTTATCTTTCCTAAGTGTTGGAAACATCTGGTACTATGTAGCTCAAATATTGATAATGAATTTTGGGTTAATATTTTAAAATTTTCACCCAAGTATAGAATTTTAACTTCAAACATCATGTGTTGAATAAAAGACTAAAGTCAGGAAACTCTTGATTGTTTTTGCATATTTATATTTTGATTGGGAAAGAGTTTGGCATCTAGGGTTGTGAATTTTGTCTGCTTTTTTGAGAACTTTAATAAAAAAATTTAAATGCACACACATACACACACACACACCTTCTCCCCATCCCCACTAGCTGTAGGAAGCTAAAGAAAATGAAAATAGATTTTTTAATTCACATTAGAGAACTCTAGATGGGCCTCTTCTTCACCTCTCTTTTTCTGCCCTTTGTGCTTAGAACAGTTTTCTTCCTTTTTATGGTCTTTTATTTCCTGTAGTACTAGATAATGGTAGCGTATTTTTGGTTATTTTTTGGTTTTTTTTTCTAAAAGGAAATATTCAATTAGTCCATTAAAGTAAATGATATTTTTTTTATTTGGTTAGAATACTGGGCCGATGACTAAATTTTGCACGTGAAGGATCCCAGGAGGTAAGACTCTCTCTGTGGGAATGGCTTCTCTCCCTAGAAATACTTGTGATAGGACATTCAGGGGGCATTGCTATGTTGCCTACACCTGGATCAGGATGAGCCAGAGTAATGACAATATCACAATAAGCTGACTTTCTCTGCTTTTGAGGCTTCTGCTGGAGAACATGTCTTCTTGTGGTAACTTCCTGATAAGCCTCACACTTAAAACTATGTTTCCCTTTGAGAATACAATAAAGTATGTATTTTATTTTCTTTAAAGTTTATTTTTATTGTCACTGAAAAATTCTTCAGCCGACATAAATTCCACCACAGCTTTTCTTTTCCTGTTCAGAAGTGTTATAGTCATGATTTCTCCCTTTTCTTTTGATTCAGAATTGAAACTACCAAAAAAGTCTCAAAGTCCTAACAAAAAGGTTGGACTTAGATTTTGGAATGAGGTCTATATGGGAAGGTTTTACTGTGTTACCATAAATGGAAGGAAAAGGAAGCCAAAATAGGACCTTTTTGCCAAGCTGCATCTAGGTCAGCTTTAAGGTTTATTTTTGGTTCTCTGAAAGGGATGACAGAAAGTGGTGTTGTCCCAGGAATAGGAGCTCTGGGTAAAGGTTGCAGCTTGGAAGGACCTTTCTCCTCTCTGTCCCATAGAAAGAGTGATGCTGAAAGTAGGAAAATGTATTAGTTATTCTCTTTCGCACTTTCTTACTATTCCGTGAGTTTTGGTTGTTTCTTTACAAGAGGAAGTTCTTTCACTGTTGCCTTCAGGGAGCTGAGAGAAAATGTGTGAACCAAAACTTGCAGGGAAACTCAAGATCCCCTTCTGTGCTGCAGGCATTTGTAGAAGCACGTAACATGACAACTGTATTTCTGGTTCCATGTTTTACTCTGTTTCCTGCTGATCGTCTCAAGTCATTTTTCAATCCTGAAATGCTACTTAATACATCTCATTAGAGATCCCTATCTTGAGTCTTTATTTTATTTTTAATCTTCCCTTTCAGTTCTTATAAAACTTCATCTCCACACTACACAAAGGCCATGGCACCTCTTAAAGGATTTTGCTTTTTGTTACATTCTGTTCTGTACTTTTTCCCCACCCTTGGCTCTCTATGTAATTATACTAATAGGCCTGATAATGGTGAGACTACAATTTTAAGGGCTCACAGTGATATAATTGCATTGCTGAAGATAGGTGTGTTATTTCTACCTCCCACACCCCTGGGATCTTTGGGGACCCTTAGGAGGCATTTAGTTGTGAGGGATGAATAGCAGCACAATTTTGAAGGCAAATGGCTGTCATTTAACTGTGAGATCTGAAAGGCTCATTTGCTGGACTTAGAAGTAATGAGTGGGAAAGAGGGTTACTGGTGAAGTCAGCCTGAAGGGACTTATTTAAATTGCCTGATTATTGTTATGCACCTGATTGTATTGGGTTTGGTTTAGTTTCATTACTGGATATATGTAATGGGATTCTAGGGGATTTTCAGTGTTGCTACATTGTTTTCCCCTTGAGAATTCCAAGGGTAGAATATGAAGGGAGAACCTTTTAGGGCCCTATAAAAAGAAAGCTGCATCATTGCAGAATGTAAACATTGGGAAATGGTTCCTTAACATATAAAGTTTTCTTCGCTTAGGAGTCAAAGAGTCACATTTCTAAACAAGAATATTCAGGCTTTGGGCTTGCCTACTTGCCATGGACCACAGCAGTCTGGTGTCCACACCTCCATCGAAAGAAATTACTTTGAAACAGTAGTAATCAATCCTTCAAATGTTTTGATAGATCAATAAAACTACTTTCAGTCTCTAATATGTTCCATAATCAAAATGTCACTTTATTTACTCAAACAGTCAGATGTGATGTGAAATATTAAGTGCATGAATGCACAAATAGTGCCTGTGGGGACAAATTCAACCCCTTTTTTCAGCTCTGCATCAGTTACTGATGATTTCAAGTTTTCTCTGAGGATTGCTGGGTATGTATGTTTTGTAGTCATTTATATAATGAGCCAGCTCTATGACCACAGAAGTTGCTGTGGTAGGGTAAATAAACCCCTCCTTGCACTGTCAAGAAAGCATTGAATTTTCTCCTGTTTGAGTTAGGGGTTTGCTGCATACTAGTGTTGCTTTACCTTGTGCACTGTATGATATATATATATATATAT
>VWZU01006942.1:763432-776939 GCA_013397095.1 Sterrhoptilus dennistouni | reverse complement strand
TATATATATCAGCACATACAAGGCTTTAGAGATGACAAATCAGATAAAACAAAATGGAAAGGAAGAGATGTGAAGCTGAGAGAGTGCTTTCTAGTTACCACCATTAATTTTTTAGCCATTATAACTGTGTACCTTACACGCAGTTACGAGGATCTTTTCATATTCACTTAGCCAAGATGCAAATCTTGCACCATAAAAGATGTCAAAGCCATCATTGCTGAGGTATTTATAATCCAGCCAGCTTCTTGAAAGTCCTGTCTGCAAGAAAGAGTCTTTACAATGATTCCCAAATTATCCATTACTAATTTTTCTTACATTTCCTTCTGAAGTGTCAGGAATAAATTGAAAGCAGATTATCCTGCTTCAGCCTACTGTAAAGTACCTTTTGCTGCAGCAACCCAAACTGTTATGAACAACAGTGCATTGATGAGAAAAGCTACAATTCTAATCTATTGATGGCAGTCAGTAGATGCACAGTTTGCTGTAGTTGTACTTGAGAGTTCTATCTGACGTCCCCATGGAGCATCAGCTCTTGTTTCCTTTTAAGATTAATTATTTGATTCACGCATATGTGAGGATTTTTATATATATATAGTTGTAATTTTTTATTTTTTATTTTTAAACTTCATGTAATCATTTCAAACAGTGCAAATTTTCAAATAATACAGTTTATTCACTAATGTATGAATAATCTTTTAACTTCAATTCCTATATCAACTCTACCAAATTTATGCCACATAAGAGCAAAAATAACCTGGAAATATGGAATTTATTTTTTTTTTTGGTAGCTTGAGAAAAATGTTCAATAAAAAGTATTCTCTGCAAGTGAGGGTCAAGAGTTTGAAGATTTTGTATGAGATTTTTCTTATTACTTTCTTTTCCCCCTCATAATCACCATCTGATGACCACAGCAGTATATCTAAAATATGGCTGCATTGTGGAAAAACAATCAATCACACCTATGTTGAAATGCTTTGCCTACACCTAACGGAAAGACTTTCATTTCTTGTGCCCCAGTTCTTCAAAGAGCTTTAAATAAGTCAAGCCTGACTGACATCTTACATTCTACAATCTGCAAAGTATTTTAGCATGCTTCCTTACTTACAGGTAATAAACATGTCTGAAAAAACCTTTGGGCAAATCGGTAGCAATTGTGTAGATTGCACCCATTAAAGTTGTGATAATTGCTTAATTGAAATTTTAAAGGGAAATCTGCATTTATTTACAAATACCTTGAGTTTAAAATTATGTATCTTGCAGAACTAGCACTTTGTGCTATGGGTAGGGAGCCTGTATATGCTTGTTTAACAGTGAAAGTATTCAGTGCATTATTGACCAGATGATTTTGAAGCAGCATACCTCTGGGTGTTGTTCAAACTGTGCCTGTTTATTTTCTCATTTCTTCATGATTCTCTTGTACTAATTTTTTTTTTTTTTTTTTTTTTTTTTTTTTTTTTTTTTTTTTTTTTTTTTATTTTTTTTTTTTTTTTTTTTTTTTTTTTTTTTTTTTTTTTTTTTTTTTTTTTTTTTTTGTTGGTAGATATTTATTTTTCATTGAGTTAGAATAATCGTACCATTTAGTTCCCTTTTATGAATTAACATCCTGCAATACCACAGACTGACATCTGAGAGGTGGATAAATGCCTCTCCCCCTCAAGCAGACATTCTTCATAGTTATTTAACCAATAAAATTATGAAAGAATAACATTTTAGGAGCCGTGACACCAGCCTACAGCAGTGCATTTTCTTAACTATTTGGGGTTATTGTGGTGATCTGCTTCTTTTTTCTTCTCTTCCTTCAGATGAGGGCCCAGTTCTTGTTTCTGTGTAGATGTACAAGAGAGATAGGCTTTAACAAGATATACAAATTATAGCTGTGTGTATTCAGGACTCTGTTAACGTTATCTTGGATGAGTTATTAGACAACAATCTTCTCTAGTTATTTCCAAGTGTTTTGGGATGCTAGGGGTGAGGACTAGAGTCCTGGAGCAATCTCCTGGAATAAGCTGTCAGAACAGATTTTAAGGTAATACTTCGTTCAGTTGCACAGATGTATCCCTGTTTTTACATATATACATGTAACTGTTCTAAGAACTAATTCTAAAATTTCTCAGTGTCGAGGGGTGTAATGACTTTCTCTTGATGCTTTGTCCTTGTTTACAATTGCAAGGGTACAGGGTACAGTCTACCTTCTTGGGGTCCCTTCCAGAAGCTGGCATCCAGTTTCTACAGAGAAAGGAGATTTATCTCCTGTGTCAGTCAGGTTATACACTGGTGTTGTCTCATTTAAAGTGTGCTAAACTGGTGTGACCTCTTAGAAGTGATCAGAGGCCCCACAACTGCCAATGACACTTCTGTAGCAGAGCTCTCCCTCGCATCAATCAAAGAGAAAGCCTGTCTTTACAGAATCACAGGATATTCTGAGTTGGAAGGGACCCACATGATCACATGGCCCTGTTCTGGATGTTGTGCTGTGTCAAAATACTTGCAAAATATCCCACATCATATGAAGAGATGGGGGTGGGAAATTTATAGATACTGACTGTGTGAAGTTCTCTGCAAATATTGAGGGGGAAAAGCAGGTCACATTCAGATATGTATCTGTAATTCTTTCAACAAGATGGCAGGGGTGAAAGCCAAGATAACAGGTTGTAGCAGAAACTTCACTTTCTTCTTTCAGAAGTCATAATGTATCGTTAAGCTGCTTTTGAGTTTTAAAGCTCCAAAGCTTTTGATTGTGTTGTTAAATTGAAATGTAGGGATGCTACTGGAATGTTGGTTCTCCAATGACTTTCCCTTGGAAATACTTCCTGCTGGGGCCGAAGGATTCAAGATTCACCATCTGCTGATGATTATTACAGAATGACATTTAAGGTACTGCAAAATTAACTCTTGTGGTAGTTCATTTTGTTAGAATTAATTATTCTGAATCTGGTTTGGGTTTTTTTGTTCAAAATTTTGTGACCTTTTTTCAGTCAAGCAAACCTAGAGGTGCTTTGAACTCATGGCTATTTAAAAAGCTGGGGTTTTTTTTCTCCACCACTAACAAGCAAGTTAGCAAGTTAACTTTAAGAGCTGCCAAAGAAGCTCTTAAAGTGGTCATCTAGACACTCTTTTCCTGAGTGCAGAATCTCCATCTTCTAGGTGTAAAATTAGGTAACAAATTTTTCCTCTGCATTCCAAATAACTTAAAAATAAAAGTGTCTGGTGAGTCTTTTCTTTTTAAAGTACAGTTTAGTTTTCTTTATCTTGTTTTTATTTAATCCTATGCTGAGACACAGGGGAGTTATTAGTCAGAAATTATTCTAGTACATAGATATACACCTTGGTTATAGCTGTAAAATACGCAGACCAAACATCATCTGCTTGAATGCAAATTTTACTCTAGTAGGGAGAACCAGATTATGTGCCATTTCATATCTGACTCTGAGAGTTTTGGTGGTTTACAGGACTTTTACTGCAACTGTTCACAAAGGCAAAAGTAGCTGTAGGAATCTTGTTGGCAGTACAACATACTCTGGTTTGTCAAAATCATTACATACAGTGATGCTTATCCGCTTTTACCTCCTGTCACAAAGCAGAATTTAAAGTACGAACAGTTCTTCTGTTTAGTGCTGTGTCTAGGGTAGGAGTTAATATTTTATAACCAATGTGTAGCACTGATATCTGATTATATTTGCAGAATTTTATTTGGTCTTTATCAGGTGTTGAATTTATGGATGCTGTTGAAGAGCTGCTTTATTTCACTGCAAAGATTTATGATCTAGATCCCCAGTGGGTGTAATTCAGTACAGCTGAAGTCATTGGAGCTATATTGCTTTACAGAAAAATAGTTCTTGAAGTTTGGACCAGGGTTTTCTTTGGTGCTGCAGGTATTTTCCTTCTACCAAGGAAGCAACTAGTTTTTAATCACTGCTTTATCTCATCCATTGGAATATTCTGCTTGAGGCTGTTTTCAGGTGTTTCTCAGCCTTTTTATAATCTAATTTTAGAAAAGAGTCACTTAAACGTGTTGCTAAAAATAATATGATTTATGAAGGTTTAACGTTAAAAGACTATAAACACTTTATTCACGGTTCCAAAGTCAGGAATCATTTTTTTACTGGTTATTTCTAAACGTGAGGTTTAGTTTGATCTTTCTAATATTTTTTATGTTGTGCTGTTAGTTTAACTATATTTTTTTCTAGATAAATAGCAGCTTATCAAATAGACCGTTATTAAGTATTTAAAAATAAAAAAGGCATATTAGTCAGTTTATTTTCATAATTTGTCCTTTCTTGTTTCCATAATATGTTGATTATTAAATTATCGAGGTAAAATAAAGAAAACACCCAATAAAACTGCGGAACCAAAACAAACAAAAAACCCAACTAACCAACCAACAACAACAAAAAAACCAAAACCATCACTTTCAGGAAACGAGTGGGGAGGGCTCCCCTTTTTTTTGCATATCTCCTTTTTCTTTTTATTTTTTGTGGGTCAGATCTGATTCAGAATGCACTTCATGCCTGCTTTCTATATTGTTTTGGAATATTTGTTTACTGCTATGTATAGTGTTATGGGGGATGTAGCTTCATTTGGAAATGTCAAGTAGTTGAGGTCCAGTCTTTCCCAGAATGAGTAAAATGTCTACTAAATTTGCCAAGCTTGATAACTGGGCAAATATTTTTACATACTCCTCAAGACAAGTGATAACTGGAATTTGTTGAAATTTCTCTTCTTTAGGGGATTTTGTGCGTATGTGTGTTTTGTTACTGTTGGTAAAAGAACTCTAGGACCTAAATAAATTTTCTTCTCCAATACACCGCCTTGAAATTGAGAAGGCAAAGCTCCAGTTTCCTGTTCTTTGTAGGAATAAAATTATGTATTGCAATCTTCCTATAACCTCAAAAATCCTGATAGGAGTTTGTTTGTTTGTTTTTAATTCGGTTGGTGAATTTTTTCTTTTGTTTTGGCTTTTTTTGTTTGTTGGTTTGATGGGGGATTTCTTTGTTGGTTTGGGAAGTTTTTTTGATTGTTGTTGCTGTGGTTGTTGTTGGGATTTTTTGGGTAATTTTTTTGTGTGGTTTTTTCCTTGGACTTAGCTTTTCAAACAAACATTCTCCAAAATATTTGTTTCTGAAATGAACCAAAAAACACCCTACATATTGCTTTCACCATAATTATACACCTGGATCAGTCACAGAGTTTGAAACATTCACTAGAGCAGTACGAGGCTGCTAAGATCTGTGCAGTTAGCACCCTTGAACCGGTCCAGCAAGAATGTCACAAACACATTCAGCTAAAAAATTTCCAGAGATTCCTGAATCTAAATACGTAGAGTGAACACTAGTTAATGGAAACTAAATTTTGGGAGGTGATTGGTTTAGTCGATTAAATTTTGCTGTTCTGAGGAGAACTGAACTTTGTTTCCAGATTGGCAGAGGGGAACGTGGCATCCACAACTTAGGAAAATGAGGTAGGAAGAATCCTATGTGCCTCTTGTGTTGGGAAAATTAGAGGATTTTCTTGGCTTTGCTTTTTCCACAAGAATTGTGAGGTACACTGTTGTAATTCTCTGGGGAACTGGTTTCTCCTTCCCGACCCCCTGAAGTCCCTTACCACATAGTTTGACCCTTGCTTCCTTCCCTGACCTCATTGACTGTGGTCCAGCGACCTTTTCCCTGAGCAGGGGGCTATATAAACCTTGTGCTTCCTTGTTCTGTCTCTTTTCCCCCCCTGGAATCTCGAAGAATAAATGCCTGGGAAAAAGGTCCTGGGGAAGGAGCGTCTTCTGATATAATTTATCTTGTTCCTGATATATTTCCCTCCAAAGTCTCCTAAAGACTGAGCTAGCTGAAGCCTCCGGAGGCGGCAGGAGGCTATTATACAGTACACAGTCTACAATCCACAGTAGTAGAAAAATTTAAACTTAATTTTCAAAGTGTGTCATTCTTATCCATTTACCATATTTTAACTAATGGCCATCTTGATCCGAAGGAGCAGCAGCAGCTGCAGAAAGGACGATGTGTCCTATCTATACCTTTAGCTGTGCATGTAAATTACATATCATAGAGCAATCACGGAATCACAGAATATTCTGGTTGGAAGGGACCCACAGGATCACCAAGTCCAACTCTTAAATGAATGGCCCATACAGGGATCAAACCCGTGAGCTTGGCATTATTAGCACCATGCTCTGACCAGCTGAGCTAAAGTATTCATAGGACATGCAAATGTGTAATGTGGTCTTGCAATGTATCTCAGCATGCTAATTAGCATGTGAAAAATGTAAATTTTGTATAATTTATAGTTTTTATCATTTTAATATTACAAATAGCATTGCTGTAGTCATCAGATAAAAGCTGTGGACCAAAGTCTCATGTATGTAGTGTTCTATAAAAAATCGAGCATAAAAGTGTGCTATGAAGAAGGTTACAATATTGAGTACAAGACAAGTGGTGAATGCAGCAGGAGAAGGGGTCAAAATAAAGCAGTGAGAAAATATTGGTTAAAATAGTAAGTGGAGTTTGTGATGTTATAATAGCCTAATTATTGTCAAGCTTTTCATAGGCTTTAAAACAGACAGAAATTTTGTGGTATGAAGAAAGAGAGTGGACCTGACTTATGTTTATGAAGAACACCTACTTCTTGAAGTAGGAAAAGCTGGAAAGAGATGCAGGTATGAGTGAAGAAGCCACTGAACCACTTGCTGTTAATTAGAGATGACAGCTTAGGTGAGTCCTTTCTAGACCTATGCAATACAGGTGAATAGTTTTATCCTTGTCTGGGTTGAACCCTAGCTGGCAACCGAAGTACCACACAGCTACTTGCTAACTCCCCCTTGCACCAGTGGGAGGAGAGTGATAAAGAAAATGTAAACCTTGTGGACAGAGATAAGAACAATTTTAAATAATTGACAGAAAATAATAATAATAACAGTAATAATAATAATAATAACTGTAAGGAAAAGAAGAAGGAGAAAGTAATAGGATTCAAGAGAAATAAGTGATTCCCAAACAGTTGCTCACCTTGCTGTTACTCATCAGTTGTGTGCTGACTAATGCCCAGCCTGTCCCCAGTCAGCAATTGTTCTGTGGTATGGAATACCCCTTTGGCCAGTTTGTGTCAGTTGTATTGGCCATGCTCCCTCCCAGCTTTTTGTGCAGCTCCTCACTGGCAAAACTTAAGTTACAGAAAAATCCTTGATTTAGGGTAATAATTAATTAGCAGCAACTAAAACATCAGTGCGTTGTCAATATTATTCTCATACAAATTCCAAAACCACAGTACCACAGCTATAACTAAGAGAATTAACTCTGTCCCAGCTGAAATCAGGAGAATCCCATAGAGAAGTCAGACCCCATCTTGGCACTAGAAGTGAATAGCAACTAGCTAAAACTGTGATTTAGGAAAATTATCATTGTGTTTGGAAGTAGGCAGGGAAGCATGTGTTAGCCAAGGCCAGGGACAGGCAAGATGATGGTATTAACTATGGATGGTTAGCAAACAACATGCTAGAGGTGGCACCTATTCTCCAGTAGAGATCACTGTGCATGTTTTAATTACAAAAGAGGGTAAAATATTAGTTTGGACAGACATGCCACCTGAAAAAGAATTCTGACCTTTATCAATTTGCTTGTGATCAGAAAGTGCCCTTCTTTTTGCTATCATTGTGTTTCAGATTTCTGGTTCAGATAAAGCTGCAAAAAATATGGGTTATGGGATTTTTTGTTTGTGGATATTGTTGCTTTGTTTTGTTTCGAATAGAGTTTTCTCTGTAACTGATATTTTTACAGAAGTTTCCCTGAGAGAGGATCTTGGGAAAGTACCAGCTAAGGAAGTACCACTAAACTCAGAAATATGTATAACTGTGTGAGTTGCTCCTTTAGGATGAGTGTTTGTGGGAGATAAGAGTTTTCCAGCTGTGACAAGTTTAGTCCTGCTGGCCAGAGGAAAGGGAATACCTTTCCTTTGAGCTATGAGGCAAGGAAATGCTGCAGTAAAGCTGATTTAAGTGTATATAGCATTAAACACCTAATGTAGATCCCCATTACACAACAAAGAGGCACAAACTGCTGCTGTAACTTGGGGTCTGGCAAAAGAGAACTTTCTGCATGTGCTCCCTTCTTCTGTCCCATCTCTCTGGCTCACAGGGGTAGTTACTGCTGAATAACCAGAGGTGTGTGTTTGGAGCCTACTAATTTCTCTGGAACAGCTTGCACATATATGTCTTGCAGTGAAAAAGAAATAATTCACAGTAGTCAGGATCAGGGGAAAAGGGCTGAGGGCTGACTGAGCCGCCTTGTACCAATGGCTGTGTTTTTACTGAAGATCCATGGACAGCCTATAAATGCCAATCTCAGCTTACTCCATAGTTACTCTGCACAGTTACTCTGCCCAGGTGTGTTTTATGTGAGGCTCCCTTCTCGTCTTTGCTGCTGTCACACTGTGACACTGTTCACTTTTGGCACAGCATGACACATGAATCTCTGTCCAGCCCTTTACCTTACAAGGGGAGAAACAGGAAGATTAGTACAGTTAAGACAGGCTTATAGAAACTATGTCCACCTTCATCATGGGACAATAGGAGTTGAGTACTTTCCTTTCTACTTCTGTGCTTAATTGTCCCATGTGTACAGCTGATGAAGCCAAGCTCTTAAATATATAATTCTTTGGCACCTGAAGATTTAAGAACAGTAGACAGCTGCATTTTATTCCTTCATAGGCTTAAAATGTAGAATACTTAGCATCTGGAAACAGGTACAGGTACTCTATCATGGAATATAGAAATATTGTATTTCTCAATGTATTTATGTTTATGCTGTTGCAGGTATTTTATAAGCCAGAAGAGAAGGACCAGGCTTTTGAAACGGGGCATTAAATTTGGCAAAGTGCATTCTGCATCTGGATCATACCATAGCTGATCTCATATAATCAAATTAGAAAATGTACAAAATATGGTATAAATTCAACAGAACATATTTTTCTCTAAAAATAGTGTATTTGGAATTAGGAAAATCCCTTGTTATTCAGAACACTTGTCAGTATCAAGAAGGAAGGCAATGAGAACACTGACACTTAAATCATAAGAAAAATAGTGCAAAGCATTATATTTTATCATAAATTGTCTAAAATGTAGACAATTTCTAGTGATAGAAAATTAGAAAATATAGGAGAATAAATAAATTTAGCAAAGAATTTCAATGTGTATGGGAGCCCAAATGTGCAGCACATAGACAGAAATGTTTTCCTGAATAAGTCTTCCTGGATGATAACTTATCTTTTTGAAAATTGGTGGCAATGTCAGTGATTCTCTTGTTTTGGTTTGGCCATTTGCTTTGAGTAGGTGTTTCATTTATACTTCCAAAAACTTCTAATTTTTGAAGAAAATTCTCTGTATGTGAATACCTTCTTTTCAAAGATGGTTGTGGAAAAGATACCTCTCCCAAATCAAAGGATCAGTGTAGTCTAAATGCCTTTTTTGCTAAACTGGTCCATTGATAAATTTCTGTTCTTGTTGCTGCTTTTTTTTTCATTTCAGACTTGCTTCATTTTTCCTTTTGTTTTCATTTCTTGATCTGGTATAATTATTCAGACTGAATTCAACAGATATCATTCCACCATTGAATGTTCTTTTTTTCTGTTGGGCACGATTCCTATGAATTTTTTAGTTTCAAAAACCAAATTCAGAAATGTTCTAGATATAGCTTCTTGTTACCATTTGCTCCTTAGATATTCAACAAAGGGATATTATCTCTTCTCTAATGCAGGCTTGCTACTTCAAATTTTGCCACATGGACCTTTTATTCCCTTGAGATGCTTTTTTCCAAAATTATTTTTATTCTTTAATAATTTTAACCTCAAAGGAAGAAATGTTCCTCTCCTCTTCCTTTTAGTCTTTCTGTAACATTTTGGCTCCATGTTCAGGATATTTATTTGACCTTTTATATCTTGTACATCTAATGACATTTGTTTCAACAGATTTGGTAAAGATGACTGACCTTTTAACTCTTAAAAAAAAAAAAAGGCAAATCCATTTTCATCTTTCTTTGCTCTCTTTTCTTGTTATAAAAGTAAGCTTTGCTCTTTCCTTTTACTTGTTTTAAAGTCTTAGAGTGAAATCCTGGTCCTTATTAAGTTTAGGGAAAGATTTCTGCTGATGTAGTTGAGCCAAGATTTGACTGCTGGTTTAATTGTGAAGGCAAAATTGTTGCCCAAATTTTCAAGTAAAGAGCTAGTTTTTTAGCCCAGTTTTTCCAAAATAGTAAACATGTAGGTTTTAATATTTAGTCTCTGTAAATGGTGGTTCTCTGCCCTTGAACAGATTCAGAAGAAGGTACTGAGATTGTCATTTGAGTTGGAAAAAAAGAGTTTCCTATCAATTAAAAAAATGTTAAATGTCAAACTCTAGCTCTTTATTCAGAATTGGGAAGCACTTTAATTCTTTATATAATGAAACATGACTAATTCATTGAAAAGAAAATGTGCCTGGGATGTATCAGATTTATGCACTAAATCCTCATCTGCTTTATATGGAGAACAGAGCAGTGTATCTGTTTCTGGAAAATAACCTATCCAAGAGGCTATTCTGGGATGTGGCAACAAGTGCCACCCAGAGAACTCCTACCAGGGAAAAAGATCTGCTATGAAGTCAAAAACCAAGTAAAATGACAGAGTGAATAAAAAAAAAAGTGTCCCCACTCTACTTTTTTTAGTGACAAAATATCAGTTGATAAAAGCCAAATGATCTGTCTCCTAAATTCGCTTTAGTTTGAAATTAAAGGAAATTAATAGTTTTCCTTCTTATCCATTTATATAGTTTTAGCTAATTTTTAATGGTTCTCAAATGAAATTCATGGTTATTTTGCAGAGACTCTGACATCAACAAGTGGGAGAATTAATCTCTGTGTAACACTTAGCTGTGTGTGAATCACGAAGGAATATTTTTGATCTGATGTCACTGGTAAAACATCTTTGGAGCTGCATTTTATTTCCCTCTGCTGTCTTACTTCCAAGTAAGATTGATGAATGCTAAGAAAAATCCCTCCTTTACAGGCAGTTGTTAAAGTAAGCAAACTTTTAAGAGTAAGAGAAGTGCTTGCAGCATGTCCTGTTACATGATACCTACCTCTCCAAACACATATTGTACATAGCAGCTCCCCATGCTTACAGAATGCCAGCTGCTCTTCAAAAGCACTGTTGCAGATAGAGGTAAGTCTTCTAGACCTAGAGTTGGTACAAATCAGACCCTCACAAAACAATACTGATTCAATAGAAAGGCAGTTGACCTTGTAGCTGGGACCTGCAAGGAGCAGAGCCCATCATTGTTCCCCTTGGGCTGTGAAGCTGATGGTGTGCAAAAATCCTTCTCTCTCTGTCCAAAGCCTGTGTTAACGGGTGTTTGTGTCTTTCTTATCCTCCCTTTCAGCAATTTGTAGTTGTCTGGAAACTGAAGAAAATGCTCTTTTCTAGTGCTTCAATTTATCACCTTCAGTGGTCTCAAAAATAAGAGCCAAATTCTCTTCTCAGCTATTTAGTAAATAAGGAAACTGTTTGCAAAACTTATTTGTGCTTTTGCTGCTGCTAGAAAAATATAACCAAACAGATTGTAAATATTTTCCCCCAGTTTGTTTGATATAAATAGAAAATCCTGTAAAGGAATGAATTTATCTAATAATATCTATCCATGTGATCAGCTTCTGATTCATTTATTTGTCCTTTGGCTTCTTGAGCACATGAAACAGCTCAACAAGTCTTTCGTATTGGTAATTCATTCTGTGATGCTGTTTGATGATTTTTTTTTAGTCAAATTGGATTTTTTCCTGTATTATTGTTCACCTCTTAACCAAAAGCAGTCCACGATCTATAACTCATGTTGACATATCCTCATGGGAGACTCACTTTCTTTCGTTCCCAAAAGCAAATAGTAAGATGATGTGTTAAAAGGTGTTAAATATTTAAATTTATAGCACATGGAACTTTAATTTTTTTTTCCCTGCTCATCACAAAGTTGCTTATAGATGTACAGAGTTATTAACAATAAAAAGTCTGGCTGAAATGTGACAAGAAAAGTGCATCTTTGGAAAGAATATGGCAGGGCCCTTAGGGCTATATTAGGGCTTTACTTTGATTCACCTGTGAGTTAGCTGCTTTCTCATCTCACCTCTGAACCAAGCAGCAGATGTCATCCACCTTAACTCAGTTCCTCCAGAGAATATGTAATACTGGAGTTGTGCCATTTTATTTTAAAAGAAGTTCTCATGCAACCTCTATTAAAGACACACCCAGTGTTTTCTCATTGCTTTCAGTAACCACCTCAGTTTTCTTCTGCTAGATGCCAAGAAGAGAGCCCAGGCTGCTTGTGATCCCTACCCTTTGCAAAACCAGCTTTACACATCCCTTCCCCTTGTTTATATTAATATGGGGTTCCTAGAGGAAGTTGCTTGCTATTTCTTTATAGTGCTGGCAGCAAGTTCAGTTTTGTGAAGGAAAATGCAAGAGGCTCGCTGCAGGGCTACATGAACCATGGATTTTCTCAAAGCAGGTTCCTAAACATCCTTGCTCAAATGCCTGCAAAACTGTGTTATCCAAAGGGCTGAGATTACATCAACTTTGTCATGAAGCCAAACAGCTTTTGGAAGGTTCTGATCTCTTTGGGCTGTCACCATTTCTTGAACTTTTTATGGAGTCTTGCAACTTTGTTCTGGTACCAAGGTGGACCGTGCACTTCCTGTGCACCAGAAATTAGGCTGAGTGAACATAAATGACCTGAGCATGTAGTTAATCTTCCAAAGTGAGGAATATATACAAATTTTTTTCCACTCTGAAACTCCAACTCTGCTAGAAGTGATAACTTCTAGGAAGAGATATCCAGAGTTAAATTTTCTGGACTGCAGTAAGTATGGAAATAGACACCATGATCTTTTTTGGTCTTTAACTCTAGAGAATTAGGGTGATTTTGTGAAATCAACTTTGAAGGCCACCCTTCTGTAAAAGCTGCCACCACTACCAACTCTTTTGTGATTGTCCTGACAAGTTAAATGGATGAAGAAGATGTGATGATTTTAAAATGGTTTATTTTCTGACTTCTGTGAGTGTTTAGGTATTATCCCATGTGTCCAAGAGAAGAATGTGTAGAATAATAGCATTGCATTTGGAAACACAATCTTGTTTTCTGTCTTCCTCTATTTAATGTACATTGTCCATAGCTTTGCATTTAGTTGCATTTCTGTCTGGCGTGTATCCTCCCTGGATTACATTCTCAAAAGATAGCAAGCTGCTTTGCTCCATTGATTTCAGTGGAGTTATGACAATTTATGCATCAGTCATGTAGCAAAACATAACGAAAGGTTCATTCAAAACCAGAATTGAATATCTTTCAATCCATCCTCACCCTCTGCCCTCAAGAATAAACTGGAAAGAATTGCATAGATAATTTTTTTCTCTCTCTCCTTTTTTTTTTTTTTTTTTTTTTTTTTTTTTTTTTTTTTTTTTTTTTTTTTTTTCATTTTCACATACAAAACAC
>VWZU01006942.1:735796-763393 GCA_013397095.1 Sterrhoptilus dennistouni | reverse complement strand
TTTTCCCCTCAGAATACCGAAAAAGTGCCTTTCTCTGGGGTATATTATTTGGGCTTAGTGTAAAATTTTCAGTCTGTTTGCCATTTTTCCTCATCCCTGCTGTCGGAAATGCATCAGGAAACACAAGTGAGCCTAATTGACAGCTCTGTGGAGGCGAAGGTAGGCTGTGACCTGAAATGAGGACTGCTCTCATAATGAGAGACAGCTGAAAGATTATGTATATAGAGCTACTAAAATAGATTCCCAGGATCTTTTTCATAAACCAGCAGATGGTAGTAGAGTCTACAGATCTCAGAGAAGGCAAATGTATGTTACTGTAACTGCCCTCATTCACTTGCCATTAATCTTTGTCAGCCTCTTCAGTGCCTTCTGTAGTGCTGACCCTGAAATTGCATAATTTAATTTACAATCATATATTGCCAACATTTCCCCTTTCTATCACATATCAATTGCATTGATTCTGCTGTGCTGTGGGCCACTGATAGCTATAGGCAAGCCTCTGTAGAAAAAAGACATTCATAAAATGGAATAGAGACAAGAAGAAAGGCGGACTTGCTGGATAAAAAGGGGTGAGGGGAAGAGGATGTGGGAGGAAAGAGATGTGTAACCATGGATTTGTCTGTCCTCTTTCACCCGTCCCTAGAAGTCTAAATGGCCTGATACTAATATTTAAGAGTTGCCAGAGTACTCGTTCCATAGCATGAGAAAGCACAGATATAACACAAATTCTGTTTATGGAGTCTCTTACTTCAACAGAGGTGCTGTATATAGAAATGAGCCAGAAGAGTATGCTTTCTGAGTTGAAGCCAGCATGTATAATGAGTGTGTGAGAGTATTTCTAATTAAATGGGATTCATGGTGTGTTTTTGAGAGAGGATTTGAAAGGGGAGGCTGAATGCTTTAGCTCATGAAGAGGGGGAGGGACCTAGTGTCTTTGATGACTGATGAATTTTTGCCTGCTCTTCTTGTGACTATGCCCAAGGATGGCAGGGCTCAAAAGTTCAAATATTGTCAACAGTTAGTCATGTTGAAAGTGTCGTTGAGATGTGAGTTACATGCTGTGACCCTGCCTGCAGTGACTGGTGAAAAATTGCTTTCAGGAGACACTGACAGACCGAAGAACCCAACATGCCACAATGATTAAGTCAGATGTACCATTCTATCCACTGATCCACTTTTTCCTCGGGAGAATTAGCTGTAGGATAATAAAGCACCCTGAAAATTGCATCTGTGGAAAGAGAGTTAAAACCAGCATGACTACATAAAGGATGCAAAGTGCTCCATTCTAATTTGGTTTCCATCATGCTGGAATTATCCCCTCTGTAGCCCTGGTAAAAAAAAAAAAAAAAAAAATTACAACATTTCTTCTTACATCATTCACACTGACCTTAGTGAGAGTCCAGAAAAGCTTTTCTTTTTAAAGTTGTTATAACATCCACAGGCTCTAGATGGTACTATGTAATCGTTTTTTGGGGTCTTGCCTTTTGTGATGGTTTCTTACCTTTTTCTGGCTTCTACAAAATGTAGGGAAAGCAGAGCAGCAAAATGAAGTCAGCAAGAAACCTACCAAATAAAAAATAAAAAGGTCATGGATTTTTGTTTCAGACTCCATATTTAGATTAGCCTTCTTGTATAATGGGATAGATGTTCTAGCAGTGCTCAACACATTAGATTCTGGTATTAATGAGTTTTACTATATTGAGCCAGTGTTTTCATTACATTCACTGACATGAAAAGAGAGAAGAGTATATAGAGTTTCCAAAGAGTTCTAAGTTTTTTGCCCTATGTGGTGTATGTATACAGCATGCATAAACATCTGTGCATACTTCTGACACCTCAGTGGGGACATTCTGCACACCCAAAGATAACAACACTCAGTCAGATGACAGGGTGACATGCAAATGTGAGAACACCAAGCACAAAAAAAAAACCCCAAAACCAAAAACAACCAAAACAAACCAATCCCCACCTCCCAAAAAACCCCATTCCTAACAGCACACATTTTTATCTATACATAATTTCTCATGACCTCTGGCTCCACAATTATCCGTAAACTAGAGGCCTCCACCACTGTTGATGATGTGGGAGATACAAACGCTTTTACAAGAGAGGAGTGGGAGACCCTAACCTATTGGATAGCCCATTTTTGAGGAGTGTCTTACTGAGTTCAGAGACACAGCAGGATAAACAGCTATTTTCTACAGAGCTGCATAAACTGAGTACATAATAAATGCTGTAATACGGGTTTTTCAGACTGCTAAATAAAAATAAAATACAAGCCCTAATGCATTTGCTTCCCCAGACATTTTAATTCAAAATTAAGTTTTTCTGAGAAACTCTTCAAACATAATTGGACTAGAACTCCATCAAACTCCAGTTGAAACAATAAGTGAATCACTATTTATACATTTTATTGCCCATATCCTATCTTACCAGATTTCTGGCCCTTATTACTCTTAGATGAGGTCTTTTTTATTCTCATCTACAGTTGCTAAAGAACCTGCAATTTCTGACAATCAGCCAAAAGTACAAACTCTAGTCTGACCCCAGCAAAATGAAGAAGAAAATTCAAAGAAGAAAATTCAAGGACTATTTAAAGTTTTCTCCATGGAAATTCCTACCAGGAATTAGATATGCATGTCATTGTAGGAGCATCCGTGGATGGCAGGGAGAAGGAACTCTGCAGACCTGAGATATTCTAGAAACACGTGGTTTTATTGCAAGGGTCGTGGGTAAAAAGGGCTTTGCCTTCAGCCACCAGCCTGGGCTGAAGGGAAGCCCCAAAGAAAGAGGGAGAGAGAGAGTATGAGGTAAGGGAGATGGCAGGGGTAAGGCAGGTAAGAGAATGAGGACCTTGTTCCAATACATTATATCTCCTATTGTGTTGAATATTCTAATTTACAGTGACCAACCGGTGCAAGATACAAAACCTACAAACTCTGCATGCAGCCTATGAGAACTACTATATTACCATATCATCCTAGGTTCTAAACTCCAAATACTACTTTTCTTATCTACCTTTTCCCTGATACCTTGGCAGGGCTACTCCCTTGAGTCCTTTTGTTTTCTATCCTTCAACCTATCTCCTGCGAATCACCGTCTTCCTGCCTGCCATGATCACATCTCAAAGCTGGCCTTCATTTCTATTTCACTCACAGGTTTTATATCTTTATTATTTCTTGCCAGACAATCATATTTGTAAGCTTTTCCTGTCTCATCCTTCCCAACATGTCATAAGGTTAGTCCATGAATAATCAGGAAAGAGGAATGTTTATTTGAGACAAGGAAGTCTCAAAGTCTGTGATTATGTTAATATTATATTAACATTAACATTTTCTTTAATTGTCTTTTCTATTTTATGGGCAGGCAAGAGGCAATACTTGCTCTCTGTCAATGGTTTCTGGCAGTGTGGGATATACTTTTCCAGCAGTAGGGAAAATGGCTTAGATAGGAATAAAATCAGTCCTCTTCTACCTTCATCTCATAAGCTTTGACTCCATACCTCCACATTTGGATGTACTGTTGATTTTTATGCTTATCAGTCTGATAGATGTAATATTTGGGATCCTTCCAGAACTCTTTTAGAAAATGTAAGTAAACAGCTGCCATTGTTTCTCCAAGGAGTGTATTCAGTGTAATGCCTGGGTTTCTGATGTATGCAGAGCTGTATGTGCAGCTGGAAGATTGCCTGTTCTTTATCCCTTCTATTCTGCCTTGCCTCTCTCCATCCTCAACTTCCTCTGCTGAAGCAGTGGGAAAAATATCCCACTATCTTAGAGCAGGTGTAATTATTTTCCTCCTTAGTCAAGCCGTCCGAAGGCAACTTTTGACAATTCTGCTTTGTTTTATTCTTTGTCATTATTAAATATCTGAGTGAAAAATCTGTGCACAAAATATTTTCCACTTTTTCAGGTTTATTGAAAAAAATATAGCTTGAATTTTGTTCTGTGATTAAAAATTGAAAAAAATCAATTTTTCAGGAAAGAACATATAAACAAGGGAACATGCAAAAAATAGCCAGAAACTTAAATGAAAATGAAAATGTGGTGTCTTCCTGTGTACACTGGTGGGCACAAGCTCAAAAGTTATTCAGCTGAAGAATGAAGTGACTGAATGTAGCAGCTTTGTTGTGTACTGAGGTATTTTTGAGCTGTCCTACATCATCTCTTATTTTCTCCTGCGGAGGGCTATATCACATGCAACTGATACAAACCAGTAAAAAACCTGACTAACTGATTCCTGTTCCAGATTTTGGCGTGGATTTTCCTGGGTGGCTGTTTCTTGTTCAAATTGCAGGAAATGGAAAACTGTTGATCAGAACTGCAAATGATGATCAGTATTTGGTGGATGAATAACATCAGTATATGAATTTGTTTGATTCCAGATGCCTAACTTTGAAGGGATTGAAAAAGAAAGATGGAATTAAATGGGCTGAAAGAATTAAAACTGACAATTACTCCAGGCAAAAAATGTAAACACTTGTAAGAACTGTTAAAAGCAAGAGAAAAAAAGATTTGCGGTCATCTTAAAAGTGCAGGATATCAATTTCTTCACATTCTTTGAGATCGAAAATGTCATCGAATGAAACTTTGCCTACTGAAGCAGAAGAATAGAGTATTTTTTGATCTTTCAAGGGAGACATGTTTGATGTTATTGTCATCAAACCCCAGCTATAATAATTTAATCTGTGTTCAAGGCTTTTGAAGTTCACTTTGGTTAATACAGAAACAATGTTTAGTTTGCATTTGACAACAAAATAATCATGGTTTTGTGCCATGAACATAGATTTTATCTGCAAGTATACATGCAGTTATAAATGTGTGTACATGTATTTTATGTATATATTCATGCAGAGAAAAACGAATTTTATTCCTTATATATAATATTTAAAGTATGACTCAAGATACTGAAATCATTCACCATGTTAAATGCTCTTCTGTCTGTGAAGAGGTATTCATGTCCATTCTTTTCTGCACAGACATGGAATCCTGGAATTGTCATACCAGATCCAAAATGCAATCTACTTGATTTTCCTTCCCACTCCTGGCAAATAACAGGTGCTCCAGAGAGAGATGGATGAAACCCTATCCACACCATTGTGAAAAAATGCAAATTCTTAATATCAATGTAAACCCTGAAGAAAACTCTCATGTCTTTGTTCAAAACTCTAACAATAAACTCTTTGAAGCAGAAATGGTCTTATTAGCCATTCTAATACTTCCACAGGATCACAGAAATTAAGGCTATAGAGGTGCAGGTGCAGGCTATAGGGGGAAAGGTGCAGTAAGTCATCATTTCCATTCTCCAGGTGGATCATCTAAGTCCTGTGCCTTTCTTCATGTATGTTCAGAGGTTCCCAGAAACAAGGAAAGAAACAATATGCATTCTACAACCTCTAAGGTGAAAAATTTTTTTAGGGCTTTACTAGTCAAGAGTCCTCAAGTGATGATGTTATAATAATTAAATGAGGATATTTGACAATTGGAGGCAATCATGAAATAAACAATAGGGTTGGTTTCATGGTGATTTTATGATTTTATTTATTCATTGGATTTATTAATTTGTTTTCCACAGGAATACCAAGTTGCTTCTCCTTTCACCAACAGTCTTGTGTCTTCCAGTGTGGCATAGAGGAGCAGTACAGGAGAAAGGGGACTAAAACTCTTAATGACTGTTCCTCAGTATAAGTGGCTTGAGGCACTGAAAATTGTGGTGTTGGAGCATTGCCTTCTGCCCTTTGCTTGGTTCTCCTGCCCTAGTACAGGAAATTTGGAAGGGAATGTGAGTTGCAACTTGGAAGGTACCATGTTACAGTCTGAAGTCTTGTTTTCTGCGAGTATTGAAGTACATTGATTGAGGTATGACAGTCTCTAAACTTATTCTTCGACAGAACTTTGGAATATTTGTCATGGAGAACACTGGGTTTGAATGGGTTGGCCAACACTGGAGAGCTGGCACTGCCAGATGAGGAAGGCGCCACTAACAGATGTTTGCAGTCTAAGGTCTGCAGTCTTTAGGGAGTGAGGAAAAGGTGAGCAGAATGAAACAGTCTCTGAAGCTCTTTAGCAAGTCTCTAGTTATCTTTTACCACATACATTAGAATCTGTCCTCTGACATTAACCCTTTGAAGGAAAGATTCTGCATAGACCTTCATTGCCAAGCTATTTTGAGTTTGAGTTTCCCCTTGCATTTACATGGAAAAGCACATGTGTGTTTGGTGAGGTTTTGCAACATCTCATTACTTTGGGGGGGAAAATAAAGCTTCTGGAGCTTTTGGTGTGAGAGCTAAAGACTGACCTTTATTGAAACATCTTAGAAGATATAGAGACTTACCCCAGGCAAGTGAGGCATGTTTGTGCCTTGCTTCCTTCCTGAGCAGTAGCTCAAGTTTGTTTTTGTGGAGTTTAGGATAAGTAAATAAGGACGTCACCACTGCAGTTTGCAAATGCCCAAATAAATTGTATACTTCTCTGTTACCATATGTTTAACTGCAAAGGTAGTAGTTATTTCCCTGTGGTTTTATCTTGTCATGATATTTCCTTCTAAGAGGCAGAAGAATTAAAAATGATGGGCTGAGAGTCTCTTGCTGGATTCTGTCTCATGTGCTTTATAGTTCTTCTTCTTAAGGCAGCATGAAATTCTCTGGCTATTTAAAAGATGGTGTGCTTGGTGTAACAACACAGAATTAAACTTCAGGAAAATCACCTAACACCTACTGAAAAATTGTGAGGCTGCATAAATGGATCTACCCTGCTCTGCTTATATGATTTATATGACATAATATTAAAATTTCATGTCGTTAATTAGGAAAAGTAAATAAAATGGATGGTTTAATGAAGTGCTGAATGTGGATCACTAGTAGAAATTGAGGAGTCCTAAGGTCAAACTCTTTCTACATTTGGATATGATTCCTTTAAATGAAGTAAGTACTTCGTACTTTGAAAAAATTGGTGCTTTGAAAATGTTGGTGCTTTGAAAATGTTGTTAGCTAACTTGATACAGCAGTAAGGAGCTATTATTTCTATCATGTCCTCTGAGCAAAAGCACTACTCTCTATTGACATCCTAAGGATAGAAGCACAGGCAGCTTATAATGATATAACTCTTTGTATAATGTTTATGTGGAAAATAGACTATTTTTTTTTTCAGTGCTACTATGGGAAATTAAATTCTTTACCTCAAGAAAGAAAAGAAAGTGAAATCACTTTGTTCCTATAATAACAGAAAAGAAGATTCCAAGCTGATGTCAGTTTGAAGGTCTGGGGGAAAACAAAATCTCAGCAGCCAGATAAATTAAGTATTTTATTATTCGGTATTCCTCACATAAAATGAACATGAATGAAAAGGCCTGACCTTTTCACAGGCCACAGCAGAGCTCTGGCAATAGTCAATACTTACATCTAATAGTTGTGAAATTTAAGATCTGATGCATAATAATACATTTGTAAACAATTCTTCTTTTCTCCTTTCCTAGATATACGTGAGTAGCAAACTGCTGCCAGTAGGTAAAAAAATTAAGTGTCGCTTTCCTGGTGGTTGTTATCCTCAATCCTATAATTAAAGTTGTGTGGAACTACACAGGGAAGATACTGATAAAGAAGCCTAGAAAATAACAGGCAGAAGAGAGGAGCAGGCAATCACTGCTTTCCTGGTGGCCTAACCATTGCACTAATCAAGTCATGCTACTTTTGATGTTCTTCTGACAATATATAATATGGAACTTCAAAAGTATGTTGTGGTGGAAATAGACACTTTAAAAACAACAAAATATGGGAACTGAAATGAAACATGATGTGCTGATGTAACTAGGCATCTAGCAACGTCCAGATGGACTGTCAAGCCTGGAGAAATTTGAAAGTGCTTTTCAGAATAGAAATCTCCCCTTGCCCCTGGTAAACCCACTTTTCAATGTTTCTTTTTCTTTTCAATGATTACAATGCAATAAAGTTTTTATTTTATTTTATTTTTTAAGTGCTATCTTCCAGTCTCCTTATAGGTAGAAATCAGCAGCAGCTATTTCAGTACCTGCACATCTGGTGCCTCATAAAGGAATTTGCCAGAACCATCAGAAATGTTTAAAACAGTGCTTAGACCAAACACCAGCTATCAATTCAGGTACAGAGAGAGAAAGAACCCAATTAGAAATAACTATGGGGCCAAACTCTAGCAGATGTTCGATTACCCTTGCTACCTACCTACCTTGCAACAGACTGGAGATACAGTTGGTGTTGTATACATGCATTTTTTCAGGACTGGTTTTGAATTTCCACGTATGGTGCCATCTGTGCTAATACTCAGTGGTACTTCCACTCCCCTGCAGCCATCCTGCAAGGGATGTCTTGTTGCACGGTGCGTATTTCTGTGCAGTTTGCATTTGTCTACTGCAACATGCTTCACAAAGAAAACGTGGATTGTGATGGTAAGGATAGTTGAAAGGTAATATGCTCCTACCAGTGTTCTTCAGCAAGTTTCCTCTAATTTCCTATCTGCAGAAAGGTTTACATTTCGCCAATTTTAGCTAGCCTTAATCAATGTGGACTGCTGACTTCTGCAAAGCTAGGACTAGGTAAGGCTCTCCCTGCAAAACCTGAAAGGTGAGACTGCTGCTCTGCTAACAGTGAGGAGAAGAGCTCCAGCACAAGGAGAGAGTGCACTTCCCACCTTCAGCTGGACTCTAGGTCATTCCAAGGAATAATTTCCATACTTGGTCATTAACTTGATCTAGTGACAAATTAAAAAACATGTTCTATCCTGCCAGAATAGAAAAATGACTTTTTTTTTATCCCTGCACAGCTGCAACTGAGAGAAACAGAAATTAATATTGCTTCTAAATGTGGATCTAGACTGGAGAGATGCCAGACTAACAGGGTAAGGGTGAAAGCTTTCTTGCTTTTGACAGGAGAAAGGCTTTAAATTTACTTCCGAAGCTGATGGGTTTTGAAATGGAGTTCTGCAAAGCTAGCAGATGAGAATTAATTTTTATTGCTAAAATTGTGTGTGTGATGTTGGAAAAACAGCCAGTCTACAGAAGAGTGCCCTGCCAGTGGAGTGTAGCATTTGGCAATGAATGAGTTACAGTTTTTTTTCCTCCTCAAAAGCCTAGAAAAAGACCACTGAGGAAAAGCTGTAGATTGATAAGTAAGTAAAACAAATGAGAGTCCACAGCCTTGCTTTTAGAAGATGTAATATTTTTAAGCAGTTTTGAAAGAAAATGCTTCCTTTTTTTTGCCATACTTTAATATTCCTGAGCCCAGAGTGATGAGACACATCAATCCTCACTTGGACAAGTTTCCTTTTAGTTTGAAAGACCTGAGGAGCTTTAGAAGTGCCTTCAGGGAGTGCAAAAGTCCCTCAGGGTCTGGGAAGGATGGAGGGGTTTTGCTTTTCATGAACGGGCCAACATTCGCTGTTGATGACTGTCAGTAAAATTTCATTACTGTAGGCTGTTCTTTTAATTGCCCACCACTGTCTGAGTCCCTAGGAGAGCTGGTGTGTAAAGGTAAGTGATTCAACTTCACAAAATATGAGGAGAGTGGTTCAGCTTAAATATGAACAGTACTAAATCTTCCCTGGACCTTGGTATTGTCCTAGCCATGGGGTTTGTCTAAAATCAGCTGTATATCTCTGCATCCATTTCTCTGCTTTCTGTGTTTAGATCCCCAGAACTCGTGTGTTGGTTCTAAGAGGTAACTGCATGTAGCACAGCTTCTAAGGCATGGTCATCATTTGACCTCACATCTCACTGATTTTCCTTGTGTTTAATTTTGTTCAGAACAGGGCGATGCGTTATGTGCTTTTAGATCAACTTTTACTTTCTCCCTTGCTTTGCCATGGTTTCATATGGGCAGCAACTAGAAAAGAATATTAATATGAGGCAACTTCATATACATTTCACTAGAGAAATGTACTAAAATGCAATTTGCACCATATCTAAATGATATTGAAAAGGAAAATCTATGTGTACTCTTGTCAGTAATTACTGTGTGCAGTTTCAGTGCTTCATTAGTATCTTAGCACTATAAGTGAGTGTATGGGTAACAGCGGAAACAAAGCTGCAGACAACGCAGAGCAGGCAGGAGAGTGAAAAAGAAGAAAAAGAAGAAATTCTGTCTGATGGTGGCACTTTGGGGCCTGAACAAAAAACACCCACTTCAAACTGAGAAAAAGCAAATGTTACATAATTAACAACAAGGGAGAGGAAAATCTTCAGTGCATTTTAAAACATAAAAAAATATTCAGAAACTAGCCTATTGGGAAATGCAATTTCAAAAGAGTTATTTAAAAAAAAAATAACAAACATACCAGGAATCCTCTAATCTGGATGTTTGGCTTTGTGGTTTTTTTTTTTNTCTTTTGTTTTTTTTCTTTTTTTTTTTTTTTTTTTTTTAATCCAGCTGAAGCTGCATATTTTATACTTTGGCTTTGTGTAAAGAAATGGGTGGAAGAAGAATCAAATAATCCTCAATTGAAAAAAAATTTAAAAAACTCCCATCTCTTCAAAAGGAAAATTTCTTCACATGCAGAAATCAACATCAGTGAGAAGAACAGGGAAGCTGGTACTTCCATCTGAATCAGTGACAAAGATGCCCTGAGAATAGAAGATTCAAAGGCAAGGGATTGCTAGTGAAATTTGTGATACAATTTTGCTACCATTCATCAGTGCTTTCTTTAACTTGATGAGTTTTTTCAACAAAAACCACCAGAATTTAGCACTTTGCATATGGTGTTTTTCAGATGAACTTAAAATGTGCCGAGTAAGTACAGTTGAAGATGGTGGGAGTTGTACAAGCTCAGCATCTTTGGGATCTGGCTCTGTGTACACATTCGCTGTGCAAACAGCTAATCAAGTTTCAAGAGCAATAGAAAGAAAAGTTTATTCTCCTTCCTCCAAAAGCAGTTAATTTCCTGGGATCTATTGAGTCAAACGCTGTATTTATGATGTTCAGTTCCTCACTTAATCAAAACTAAACACTTAATTTTACACTTCATATCTCCAAAGAGGAGGGTGAATAATTTATAATGAATAATTTTATGAATTTGGCCTTTTTCTGTTCATGAATTATCCACAAGAGATCATGACTTCTCAGAGGTACTTCCACTCAAATTGATTCACTGAATAATTCTTGATCTGCAGCAGTTTGTTGTGATGTTTGATATTTAAGATTCCAGCTGTTCTGATTGGACTCTTAGGCAGATATTATAATTGCCAGCTCAATGTGTACATGTCCTAAACTGGTGCTTCCAGGCTGACTCATTATAACTTCCTCAGCACTTTTTATAACTAGATATATTTTTTTTTGTTTGCTATATTTCAGAAAATTGCTCTCAGCAAGCTTATTTTAGGAGTCATTGAACGCAAAAGTTCCATAATGTAGCGGAAATCATCTGTTAGTGATCCTGATGGAAGGCATAATAAGTCTGGGAACTAGTTAATGCTTTGAAAGTCTTTCAGCAGAGCAGTGTGCCATAGAAAAGTTCTTTGGCAGTGTTGGAAGTCGAGGCAGAGCAGAGCTTTCTGCCTCTTCAGTGCAGCACTTGTGACTATCTAGATCAACATCTATAAGGTCAATGAGAGTCCCACATCAAAGTCCTTCTTTAAATCAATTTTCAGCATGATGGGCTATGGTTGCAAGGAGGAATAGCCAGTGGATGTTCTTATTCCCAAAGGTGTTGGCAGGCTTAGAATTGCCTGTGTTTACTGTGTTGGCTCCTTTATGCTACTGGTTATGGTATCGTGATCCAGGCATCAACCTGTTTGGTTGTCTGTGAGGAACTATAAGGGCTTTGGCAAAGGTCAGATTTTCAAGATAAATGGATAGATGCTAATTCATGTTTTGGCTTTTGCAACTGGAAGAACGGACGCCCAGCACACTCTGGAGCATGTCGGCATCTTTGTATTTCTGCTGGCACTCTCTTATGTCCTATTATGAAACAAACCATCATATAAACCAGGTAACTTAGTTATACAGACAGATTTATTCTTTTCTCCTCAATCCCTCTTGTGATATCAAAATATTTCTTAACTGGACTACCAGAGAAGCACAGTTGTTGATATGGAGAGTAGTTAATATAAGATTTTTAATTTGTTGATATGCTCTAGAGAAACAGATAATCACATATAGTTGTTGAAGACATAATTACATATAATTTATATGCCTTATGGAAAAGAGAAGGTTTGCTGATTAAGCATAGGCAAAGTTTATGTCAGACATTTTCTTTTTAGAGGCTCAGCATGTGCCTGAACTATGTGTATATAAACAAGTAGCCTCAAACCTAGCAAATTATGCAGATACCTCAGTGTCTCAGAACATGAGGACAAAGATTTAGACAATTCCTATGGGGCCATTTAGATTTAGTTGTCTTGTGCTCATGCCTTCATTTATTGGTTAGCCTTTTGATCGACTCTATATTTGAGCAATATACAAAAAAAAATTATGTACTCCCTATACCTAAATTGTATTCCAGACCATGATCTTGGCAGACTTTCTATCCTCTCTTTTTCTACATTTGTAAAATACTGCCAGGAAAACCAAGGATATAGATTTATGCAAAATATTTGAATGGGAAAGAAGGGGGTATGTGTTGACTAAACATCCTGCACTATTACTATCTGATTACTATATGATTCAGGGAATTTTTAAAATCCAATTTAAAGAGGAAAAAACCAAGCAATCAGATCCTCAGTTAGTACAAATTAACCTTTTTCCTGGATCCCAATTCCTCTCAGTTCTGGAAAAGTAGAAAAGATTTTTGCTCATATGTAAGCAAAAGTGTTATTGGTTCAACAGTTTTGTTGTTGCAAAGATCAGCCATTAAACCAAATACCTCCTCCCAAACTCTCAGATTACTGGTTTAACGTGATTAAATGTATTCTAAATGCACGTTTTAGTGCATTTGATTGTCTATGTTTGAGCATAGGCTTTCATGGGATGGAAGCTATTTGAAAGCAATGAAAAGTGTACATGTTTGTCCATGGGACTGAATGCATGTAAATGAGGAGGTCAGAGAGAATAAATTTGTGATGTCCAGAGGCCAAAAGAGACACCTTTAAATTAGAAGACCAAGGAGATTTTAACCAGTTAATATTGAGAATAACTGATGTGCGACGAAGTTAATATATTTCACTTAAGATGGAAAGATTTATTATTATTATTATTAAAACATTACCTTCAGTAGGAGGTTAATGGAAATAAATACAGACAGAATTTCAGACAACTCCTCATTGCTCCCAGGACACACATTTGTATGCACATGTGTGTGCACACATCCAAGGAAAGGCTGAACACTGAGACCATGACTTTAACTGGTGGGCTTTGGTCTGCACATGGGGAAATAATGAAACTTGAATATTTTATGTTAAAAGTCAAAGTTTTTCCAAAGTATATGAATGGAATAGACTGGTCTGCCAAAACATCTAAGGGAATGATCTCTGCAGAGCTATTATTTCTCTTTTTTATTATCTGCAGACAATTCCACTGCACATAAAATACCCTGACTCGGGGCCATCAGATCAGAGATCACCTCTTTTGCACCCAGCTGCTGAGGCTGTTGCAGTACTCTGGAGGCACACATTTAACCAAAGTAACAGGGCAGTGATCACTACAGAGATATGGGAATTCCTTCTTTCTTTGTTCAAAGACTTAAAGTTTATATTGTTAGAGTGACATCTAACTAATTTTTTTATACAGAAAGAACACTTAGTAAGTTGAAAATATAATTTCTCTTTCTACAGAAGGGTCTGATTCAAAGAAAGCAGTTCAGTAAACTTATTAAATGGTTATGACTTCAACAAACCTGAAGAGTCTGTAAGTGTTTAAGTCATCACATGGAAGTGTGTAATAGGGCCTGACATCAATGGTTTTTTATTGTTTATAAGCTCTAATAAAATCTGGAAAGCAAATGTCAAGAGCATAAATAAAACCTATGCAAATATACTAGGGATAATATTAGGACATTAGGAGTAACACTTTAAATATTCACGTAATTAGATATTAACTAACCCTCATAACACATCTGTGCCCTGGGGGGATAAACATTACAACTCTTGGGGATATGAAAACAAGAGCAGAAGCCAGTGATTTTAGCAGAGGGTAGAACATAAAGTTTTTCTGTTACTAACCCTTCCCATGTTCTGGGTTGTGCTTCCTAGAGCACTGGAAGACACACATTCTCTGTGTTCTGGCATTCAGACTGTATGAAAGAAAGCTGCCTTGACAAAGGCAGGTTTTTCATGCTACTACTATAAGAGTTCAGGTTGTGATAGGCGAGTTTTATGTTGTATTCCAGGGTGTAATTCCTCAAATTGTGGTTTCACTAGTCTCACAAGTCACCATGAGCTGTTCTAGCGTGGACTTCTGGCTGTTCCTACAATCTCTAGTATCACAGTACTCATAGAAGTGATTATGAAATAAATATTTCCTGAACTTCTTACCCAACGAAGTTACTTTGGTTTAAATTGATTGATGCAATTAAAGTGTGAATTGAGTCTATATTAAAATCAGTTATTAATGTGGAGTGAGGAGAGAGAACCCACTTTAAAATCAGCTTGCAGCATTTCCCCATGCCAGGCCAGCAGTGGCAGGATCTGCATAGAGTGGATGTATCCTCTGTACAGAGGTGACCACCATGTCAACAGGCCCCCAAAACCCTGTGGTTGCAGTTTGGCCCCATTGCTCTGCTGAATGCGACCATATCCTTTGCTTGCATGGCATCTGGGTGAACATCTGTTAAAAGTCAGGGGTGATTTTGATCTGTGCTTCAAGCTTAGACAACTCTTTTATAAAAATGAAGATTGAAGCTAGGGTTACTTTCCATCCTTAAAGTCTTGCTGCAGAGTTAGAAGTTAGATAATGTTCTGGGGTTAATTCATAGCTGCAAATATTTGATATGCATTGGGAGTAATTGTCACCTTGGGCAAGAAACTCAGAGGCTTATGGACTCAACTCATACATATTCCCTGACTGAGTGCTGGCACTTAGTAAGTGAATCATTCTCATAACATAGCTGCTATTTTTTAATTCTTGATGAAAAACCTATTATTGCCACTTTTTTCCATGAAATATCTTGAAAGAACAGTGAAAAACCTGTATGTATCTCTAAGACTTTTAAGTTGGAAATTCTGTGCTTGGAGAGTGGCGTGTCAAACGTCAGTCCTTCTGAAAACTTTGCCTAGAGAGAAAATGGGAGAGGGACAGAGGCTAACTTATATATTCTTATTGGTTCTTGCATGGTTGAAAGAAAACAAACTACTAAGCAGGCAACTATTTAGAGATACTAAAAATATTTACTATTTATAACACACATATGAAGTCCTGAGTTTGTGTAGTTTTCAAAAACTTCTTGTTGTTTCTGTTGAGTTTATTCTTTTATATATATATATTATAATAATTTCTAATAAGTTTCTCACAGACAAGCACATTAAACGAGGATTTAGATGAAAACAGGTTGAGTTTTGATCAGTCCAGGGCATGATTAAGAATGTCATTTTCACAAAACTAATGAATGTGAGGAAGAGGACTTAGGAGCAAAAGTAGTAACAGGAATGCTGAGGCAGTAACAAGTTTTATGTGATGCCTCCAGAGTTGAGACTAGAATCCTGGAATTCATGTAAAGTAGAATTTAGCAAGTGCAGGGATTCAAGGTGAGAAGAAGTAGTGTTTTCCAAGAGAATATATAATGGAGCAAGGCCTGGAAGAAGGAAGCTATAATGATCAATACAAGAAAATTGAAGAGAAATGAAAAGTATTCAAGCGGGAAGAAGAAAATAGGAAAAAATAATTTCAGGGTTTCAAGGAAGAACAACATTATTTGATTGAATAAACATTTTCTGAACAATCCTGAGGTTGCAGGTTTATTTTGCATGGAGTCCCTGCTTGAGACAGCTCAGCTGCATTTCCACCTCTTTGATACAATAAATGCCAACCATGTTAACTCAAATAATTTTCTAGAATGTTTCAGGATTTTTTTAGTTCCTCATTTTTCCTGTTTTTCTTTCTGAAACTTCTTGTTGTTAAGTTTATCTTATAGCCAAGAAGTGTTTCCCCACTTCTTCAGGTATCTCTGACCCGTATTTATTTGGTTTGAACAGAACAGAACAGTTTGGGAGTAGTAGGGGTACATATGCATTTGACCAGGTAATATGTTTTTTCTAGTCAAATGATTCTGAAGTCTGCATCTGGAGTGCAGTCAGGAATAACAGTTTGATGAACTTTACTCATCTTGTCAGCGGACACTGACATTTTTTATTTTTCCTTTATGAGTTGTAGTGTTTCATCAAAATGGCAATTGGAAAAATGTGCTTCATTATTATCAGGAAATAAAAAAAGATGTCAAATCTTGTTAATGTCATTGAGCAAAACTGTGTGGATTTTAGGATTATATAGCTGCAAGTATTATGGAATTATTAATTTAAAAATCTATATATGAATAAAGCATCTGCTGAATGAATAAAAGTAATTTCTCTCACATGGATAATTTAAATACCAGCTGTCTCCATACTAAACCATATTTTCTCATAAAAGCTTTTAAAGAGTCTGTCTGATGGTTGTGAAATTCCAGGATTTATGGACAGTGTAAGGTCTGTCTATACTAGGAACTGAATCTTGACTCACAACTGAAAGCCACCTCCAATGAATTGTTCAAAACAAGTGCAAAAGACCCCCAGGAGAAAACAAACAGTTAAGCTTTACAGACTGACTTCTCTTAAATGTCTTGTCAAAACTGTAAAACCTTCATTTTAATGTAACTTGAAGGGGATAAAAGAAAATGTGAAAATATTCCTTTAATTATCTGCTGGACAAGTGGAAGAATCTGACCATCTGAGATCATTATAACAAAACAATATACTTGATAAATTGCCATATTCTTTTATGGTGGCTTTATCTGTACTCTTCATCCTTACCCATTTTCTTTCTGATATTAGCGAGTCTAGAAAATTTAGCATGAGCTTCTTTTAAATACACTTTGGTGGTACTTTCTTCTTTATTCTAACACACTTTCCATATTGACTGTTTTTCACAATTTGTGTCTTTTCAGAAAATCTAATGAAAAGAGGGAAAATCTTGGATAAGTCCTGGACTCTGTGGATGTGGCTTTTCTGAGATCCTTGACAAATAGTGTTGGCTGCTGGTCTCTGAGAACTTCTTCATTCAGCTCCTGAGGCATGGGTTTCTTGCATGTTCCTTGCTTTCAGAATGCAAAAAAATACAGGTCAGAAAACCAAATTCTTTTGGGAAAGTCACTTCAACAGTTAGAAAATTTGTTTGGAATTATGATGGATTTCGCGTGCAAAACAACGCTTTGTAGTTTTTCCTGGTGAGTGTACTTCTGATCCAATACAAATTGAACCATGTTATTCACTGTTTGCTATAGCAGTAATAGGGACAATGATCCTAGGATTTGATGATGTTGCACCAGTAAAAGCAATTTGTGCAATTTATGTCTATTGTCACCAGCTCTTCTCCTTGTGCTTCCTTAACTTCTCAATCTTTTCAGCTTATCAGATCTCATGTCTGAGTTCATCATGATATGTCTGGTTCACTTTTGCTGTTTGAACCTGAAATTATTAAGTCCATGCATATGGTTCACAAAAATTGACTCTGTACAACCTTGCCTGTTTCCTGAAAAAACTGGGGGAAAATGAAAAGAAAAAAAAGGAAAAAAGAACCATACAGATTTCCTGTTAAAATACCCTGTTTCAGGATTAACATTGTTTCATTTTGCTCTCCATAATTGTGTTGCATATTCTAAAGAAATAGCTAATGACTAATACTAAAATGGCTAATGACTAATTGATGTGCAGCTTTTTGCAGATTTTTTCTTTGCAGTACATGGAGAATTTTCCTGTTCTTATTCAGAACAAAGCCAAATCTTGCAATCGCAATAGTCTAGTTTCAAAGTTAACTATTATATAACATTAGAAAAATGTGGTGAAATGTGACTAGAGGAACAAACCACATCCTTTGGGATATTCAGTCATGATTTGAAGATAATAGGCATCAGAGGTAGAGATACGTTGTACAATACGTTGTGGTTTCAATTCAGCCTGTTTCCAGCCACATCCAAATTTATGCTTTATTTCTCTTCTAATACAGAATGAGGAACAGGAAAAAGTTAAACCCAGTGGGGCTTCAAAGAGACTCTTAAGATTTTAGGGAAAGTAAAGTCCTGATTGATTCACTTAACCATCTTGAACAGAGAACTTCCCACATAATCCTTTGCATGTTTGTACAGCGTATGTTATAGCAGCATTGAGTTGCTGCCCTGAGATACCGAGTTGATATTTTAACAAGTCAATCAGATATACTCGTTCCTCCAAGTGTCAGTGTTCAAAGAGAGGAAAGATGAACTAATTTTCTTTAAAAAGTAGTGTTTTAAGTGAATGCAGCAAAATATGACCCCTAATTCTACTGAATTTTTCTAAGTGCTCTCTGCAAAATGTAGTGTAATGACTTTTGCATTTTACAAGGAAAGTGCATTAGCAACTTTTATATGGGAAAGAGAGGTTAATCTAATTCTGGGCTGTAATGGAGGTTAAATGTAAAGCTTTAATGTTCTGGAGTTCATCCCAAAATAATAATTCAGCTAATGAAATAACTCATTTGTAATTCAACCAGACTAAATGGAAGCGTTTTTGAAGCTGTGTCTACAAGAATTGATTGCTTAACACTTATGAGCCAGCTTAAATCTTAGCACTTTTTGGACAATGAAGCATGTTTTAGAATTGTGAGGGTGTTTCAATATCCTCCTAAACACCATATATTTAAAAGCATGCCTTCAAATTACTTTATAGTGCTGAATTATCATTTTTTTGATGGACCATTTATAGATCTAATACGTTCCTTAAAAGTACATGGTATGATGACTAGCTAATGCTGAACAATATTTCCTGAACTAATTCTGATTGAATTGGTTATTAAAAGAAAAAAAATGCATCCCAGCTTTAGGTTTTTGGTTTTTTTCCTCTTCACAAATCATTTGTGAAAAAATTTTGAGTACAGGAGAATGTACATTATTCATAAATGCTTTTTGGGTGGTTTGAATTAAAAAAAGCGACTTCATATTGTCTGTGTGATCCACTGAGCTATTCAATAGCTAGGTTGTTTTTGTCACATATTTTCTGATGGTTTGTCTAAATTGTGGAAGGCAAGTAGTACATAAAAAACCTGTTCTTGCATGAAAGCCCTGATTTTTATGATGTTACGGGTTTGGGGTGAAAATTTGTCCCTTATTAAAAGCATTTGTCAGCAAAACTTATCCACAGCTTTGCAAACTACTACTAATTCATGGAGAAAGTATAAGCATGCCTGAATTTGACAGTATTTTGTTATTGAAAGCATACTTCAAAAACTGAAAAACATGTATGTGCAGTGTCTCTCTCCAAAGTGAAACCTAAATCAGTAGGTAAGTCTTTTTCTTCCTTTCTCTATCTACCTCACCATGGCAAAAAAAACACCAAACCAAATGCAGACTAATGCACTCAAAGGTGCAGACTGATGTCTCTCTTAAGAAAAATGTTTTTGACAATTTTAGGATGAAACAGGTGGTTTGATCAATGAATAAGGCTCAATGTCTTAGCAAGTTCCAGGTACACCTCATGGGATATAATTCATTATAAGGTAAAACTGGGATTGGCATATATGCACCATTTAAGCCACAGCACTCCCTGCCCTTGTTGCTGGTGGTGTACTAGGGAAGGAGGAGTTCTATTGGGATTCTAGAGGTGAGCATATACTCTTGCTCTACCCTTGTGGCTGCAGGAGGAGAATGAGGATCAGATACTGATAGGTGATATCACAATTTCTTTTGTCTGATTTGCTTAAGATTAAAGAAAAATGAGCATTTAAACCAAAATTCCTGAAAATGTTCAAATACTTTTTAAAATTTTTGGAAGTCTGGGTGGGTTTTTTTCACCTTCCCAGAGCCTGTTAGATATCTTTGTGGCCAAACATTGTATTTCTCTGTTCACAGGTTGCAGTTCTCTCTCTGCTTCTATTATTTTCAGTAGTAGTATTAGTGCTGATATATAGCTATGATACATCTCTTGGTCAAATAAAAAGTCCTTTTCCCTTTAAGCCTTGCTACACTTGAATGGTATTTGAAGTCTTAGGTTTTAGAGGCAGAAGAACTCATTAGATGGTCTAACCTACAAAGGAGATTTCATGTGCCTGATCTGGCATATATATGTGCCTATACATAATAGAGTACTTGATTAATCACCTTTCTAAGGTAATCAGGTCTAAACACTCTGCTTACTCGAAAGAGACCAGTGGAGATTTCTCTCCAGAGGTGGGTATCCTCTGCCTAGCTGTGAGCATCTGAATTAGGTGGACAAACCCCTTTCCAAAAACCTTTCAAAGAGAATTAGATTTTTTTAAAAATAAAGGTTGTGTCCATCTTTCCTATATTAGGAAGGCTTCTTTATCATGCTTGATTTTTCATCAAAATTTAGGCATGAACTATAACACTTATCGAATTACTTTTCGCCTTGTCCAAATGAGTGGCTTTCTGTACTTTCCATTATTCAAAGTTCAGTAACTTATTAGAGGGAAAGCAATGAGGTCTGATCTTAGCCATAGGCCTAGAATGTATTTCAGGCCTCTTGTCCCCCCAACAGCCCCACAGGATCTCTGCTGCCCTAGCACAGTGGCTGATCAATTTTTATCTCCCCATGGGAAACAGCAGCAGATGGCAGAAATCTCCTACCTATAGAAAAAAAAATGCAGAGCTGAGCATGTGCCATTGGAGAAACAGGGGAATAAAAGTAAGGATGGGAAGACTGCTGCCCAAGTCAGAACACTGGCCTTTTTGAAGAAAAGCGCTGCAGGCAAAATAGAAAATTCCTATGGATCTAACTCCCAGGCTGGCTATTAGCTGAACGCATTGATTTAAAAAATAATTTCTCTGTCAGAGCAATGTGTTTCACAAAGGCATCTACCCATGATCTAAAGACATCAAGAGATGAAGATGGACTTTACTTTATATTTTTTTCCCAATGGCTAATCACTTTTGCAATTACAAATTGGTGCATGATTTCCTATTTGGATTCATTTCTAGCTATGCTTCTTTTTATATCTGTCTTTGTTAAAGAACCCTTTAGCTCTGTCTATTTTTTCCCTTTGAAAGTATTTAGGCTGCAATCATGCCACTCTCAGCCTGCCCTCTCAAAAGCTAAATTACTTGGGCTGTTAAATTTTTTCACTTTAACACATTTTCTTCCACTCTCAAAGTCAATTTTTTATGACCCTTTACTTCACCTTCTTTTGTTTTCTAATGTCCTTCTCAAATTTGTCCCCTTAAACCACTGGCAGCATACCAATACCCCTCCTACTTCTGCTGCTTACATGTCAGAGATTGTAATAGCTCATTTCCCTACAAAACTGCCCAAGGAACATGTACTGAATTTCTTATAGGCTATCATTACTTTGGAGGGACATTTTTCCTACTCTATGGATGGCACACACACTCTTCCTTTCAGCTGCATTATGTTGTGCTTGAATATATTTAAACACTTTTTTTTTTTAATAAGCCTAAGTCTTCTAGTGAAGGTAAAGTAAAGGTTTAATCAATAATTTAGTATTTCTTCCAATTAGTTAATTAGTGAAAAAATGGAATAGGATCAGACTTATCGCTAGTCATAGACTCCTTTGAAAAACCTCCCATCAGCAAATGTTCCCTATCTGACAAATACTTTTTGGCCCAACCTAGCTCACGTCCCTTTTAAAGTGTTCCATATTCCATAGCGTCAATTTTAATCAGACAGTTTCATAATGCTACAGCAAATGCTGAAAAAGTGCATTTGGCCTCTGAAGTAACATTTAGTGATCAAACAAAATCACCTTAAAGAAGGAAATAAGGTTTCCTTGGTGTGATTTTCTTTAAGTGATTTTTGTTGTCATTAAATCTTTATTGCTCTATCTTAATATTTTATCAGTTGGATCATTTTTCAGTTTTTCTGTAATTTTCTTGAGGTTGGTGCCTGGCTAGCTGATCTACTGAACCACTGTTGGATAGTTTTCTGTTTTAACCTGGAAAAATAATGTTCTTCCAACTTTGTGACATTGGAAGCATCCAGAAATTGTTATACTTCAGCAAAAACCAAAAACTTTACAACTCCATCCAACAGCAAATAAAAAAAAATCCCAAACACAGGGAATAAATGTTTGTTTTGGTGAGTCTTGTTTGTATTTCATCAGGATGAAAAGAATACAAAGAAAAATTGTATATTGTTTTCTTTTTGAGTTAGTGGTTGTTTGGGGCTTGTTTGTTTGTTTGTTTGTTCTTAGTTTGGGGGTTTTTTAGTTTATAGTGTTTAGTACTCCTTTTGGTGACCAGTATCTTGCAGACTATTCTTTACAAGTACAGAACAGGAATATTTTGAACGTTCCAGATTTCTAGTGGTCAGTGGTTCTGTTCCCACCTAGGAAATACTATCACCTATCTGGGAACGCTTCTCTTTGTTTTCAGCAAGCACAGGCTGCAGGGAGGTGCCAAATTCATTTCCTCGACAGAGGCAATACTGCCACAGCTCCAGGTCCATGGGATCAACTGGGAAATGCTGAGTACACGTTCCCTGTGGGAACAAATCCTGTTCTCCTTCGGCTGGTTTGGATTGAAAGCCCCTTACTGGACAAAAATGTGCCCATAGAGACAGATATAAGTACAAAGTGGATCCCTCCAGCAGCCAGGATAAGATGCTCAGCCTGTCCTGTCACAGTTAGCAGCGTCCCCTGATCTCCCCTTGCCACACACAAACACATGCACTGACAGGTGAATCCCCAAATGGTCCTGCTGAGAACCCCACCATTGGCCCAAGCCTCTGGGGGTCCATTAGCTTTTGGGGTGACCCCAAGATCCCTTCCTTTCAATTTGTCTGAGGGTATATAGGTTGTCACTTCTCCTGGGGCAGCCTCAGGAGGAGACAGGACAGGGGGCTTCAAGGTCTTCAGCTGTGTATTGAGTGCCCCCCACCATTGCTCCTCTGAGCTCATGGAAGTGATCCTTAGTCCCATAACCCAGCACAAAAACTTCTGACTGCACTAGTGTTGATAGGCCTGGGTTCAATAGTGGTTGCCTCTTTATTCTTCCTTCCCTGCTTTCTGGGATTCCTGGTTTGAATTACCCTAACTGGTGTTTGCTTACATGTGTGTTGTCACTTGCTGTCTTCTTGCTCTCATACATATAATGTCCCAAGTTTTTGGCCATTTTCTTTTCTGTGGAAGTGAAGATTTTAACTAATTATTTTTCAGGTGCTTAGATTTTTACTTGTGTTGTTGGAGCTCCCTTCCAGCTTTCTTTGTACTTTTTCTTGGCTTTTGGAAATTACTGCTTTTGAAGTACTGCTTATCTATCTGCCTATCTACAAAGCCCTTTGAAACTGGCCTCTCCTTGCCCACGTTGAACACAATTGGATTGGTACTATTGATCTTTAGATAACAGCCAACTATCATTCTAACGATTCAGTCATCTGCTTTGTTATATAATAGCTGCCTCCTGTTGGGTAGAGCATGGTTTGGTTTTAGAATAGAGAAAAGCGTTATATCAGAAACTCTACTGATGATTTCCTGTACGCTGATTGAAACCTGCAGCATGCGTTCATCGAGCTGAAGCCTCCAAAAACACACCACTTGTCACTGACAAGTCAGGATGAGTTCATCCCATTCTCATTCCATTGTTTGGTCAGATGATCTGCAACAACCCCTCATCAGAGACCCTCTCATTGATCCATGTATGTTCAAGGTCCTGCTGTTCTAAGTTATCAATAATTCTAAAACAAGTAATTGCCTTCTGAAACGAGCACACTTCCAACTTCCTTTCCTTACACAGCCTTTCCCAAACAGGTTATAAGCTATGATTTAATAATTCTAGATAAGAAATGAGTTTCAGTAATGACAATTACTTTTCATCAACAACAATTTTCAATTATTTTTGTTTACCATCTGGATTCCTACTGATTGTATAAAATAAGAGAAACTTTTATTATTTTCATTATCTTTGCCACGTTACTTCAAAATATATTATTCTGGATTTAATAGTCTGAATTATTTCCTAAATATCTTTCCTTGCATGTCTAGTTTTCAGATCTTTTTGAAGATTTCAGATAGTTTCTAACAAGCGAATTGTTTACCTTACCAATGTGATATATTTAATTTCTTCAGTATCACATTTTCTTTCAGAGGAATGCATCCAGTATCTCCATGAAATCCAGAGTGTTTCATTTGTACCTAGAAATCTTCTCAACAATTTTCCACCTTTTTTTTACCCCTCAGTCTAGAAATATTTCAAAGAAGATCACTTGAGCCTATCTCTTAATCATCTCTTTTCCAAGACTTGGATAATTTCCCTAATATGTGTAATTGGACAGATGCCAACAATGTTTTGACTTCTCGTCCTCCCTACCTTTGAATGAACTGGTCACCTTATCTGAAGCTAATATCACTGATGAGGGCTGTTTTAATTTCAGAGCTGATAATGCAATGCAAGTGCAGTCCAGTAGAAAAATTCCCATGTTCTCTTTCTTAGTTAAGATGCCAAGATAGTTTGATCCAGAACATTTGACAATCTTAAAATATCTATGAATTTGGTTGATTGCTTCCTGGGACCTTTTTCTGATAACAGAGCTAGCAGATGTACTCTTGCTTTATATAGTTTACCCTAAAAATATTACATGTTTTTTATGAGATTGTACCTGCTTTGAAAAGAACAAGAAGATGTGCATTTAGAGGACCACAAGAAATTTCACAACACAGATAAAAGAAGGCAGAGGGACTAAATGGAGAGGGAGTGAAGTTTTTCATATGAAACAGTAAATAAAATAGAGAAAACAAAAAATTCCAATATATTTTTCTAGAATTATACTATTTGCTTTGGAGCTCAGTAGAGATATAATTAATGCAGACTTCTATATTGGAGGTATTTGCATCCAAATCAGACATTCTAGAGTTATTCTGTGGTCAGTGGAGATAAATAGGTATTTTTAGTACACAATTATCTCATCCTAAAGGAAAAATCTACATTTTATCAGGTGACCTGAATCTTAAAAGCACCTATTTTTCTCCATGAATACCTTAGTTGTGAACACTGGGGCTCTAAAGGTAGGTGAGATGAATCCTACCTTAGCTGATTATGTCAAAATACTCAATTTTGTGACACAGCAGTGCTACCTAAACACCTCTTCCTTAAGAATTTAAGTTACCCGGAACTTTCTCCTAGAGCAAAACCTCACACGACTAAAGACTTCTTTGCTACTGAGATAAGATTTATTAGCACTGCCCTATGTCTCTTTCTGTTTTCCAAATTACCATAAACTTACTGATTTAAAACCATAAATTGCATTGTTATCTATGCATAGCTAATATTTTACTGATTTTTCATCATCCATGTTGCAGATTTAGATTGTTAATAAATTCCTGGTTTGTACTGACTACATTTATTTTTCTAAGTGAACAAAAATATCTGTAGGAGAGCCTTGAAACTTAAATTCTTCTGCATAATTTATAGCACCTAATTTTACTCTAACTTAAATTTTAGTCTCTGGATTTTACCTGTATCTAGCCCATAGGTGAACCATTTTCTGTGCCAGCTTCCTTATTAATTTATAAACATGAAGTCAGCAATGTCACAAAGACGAAGGATGCACATTAAAGTAATGTCTCACAGCAGTATCATTTCCAGTGGGGAAATCAATGTTAGAGTTGCTATGACTTCTTTGTGCAAAACTCTCAGAGCTCTTTTTCTTGAAGCCTCCTCTCTTTTTCTTTTTTCATGTTGCTGCATGAACCGTTGCCTCAGTTTTGAGTCAGTAGATTCATCTTTTCTGAGAGTTAAAAAAGGACCCTTAGCCTGGGTTGGACAGCTCAGTTTAAATCCAGAACAAACTAGTTTGCCTCTGGAGATTGCTCACTCAATTTTCTAAGGCAACTGGATGGGAAGAGAAGACATCATCTGTCAGTGGCCTGACATGCCATAGACATGGGCTGAGAAAAGGTCCTTGGAAAGATTTTGAGTAAGAAAAGAATTTTAGAACATGCCAGGAAAGCTGGTTCATAGTGTTAGGTTTGCCTCAAGTTAGCCATACCGTGTTGACTTTTGATGTGTTTATATTTCTCTTTTGGGTCACCACTGGAGGCTGCTGTGATGACAATGCTTCAAACATCTGTTTCAGAGAAGTCTTTTAGGCCTTTCCTGAACACTTGGACTAAGGCCATCTCCCATTCATTAATCCCATTCAAAAATTATTGAAAACTGAATCCGAACTAGCGTCTTGCATCCTATACAAAGGATGAAGATAAAGTCTGTTTCTGTTTGAAGAGTATCCTGCTACAGTACTGGCTCAAAGAGGGATCTGCATGTCTTTAACAGTTTGGCCCAGACTGCATTGTGCTGTGAGTAAACATATGAGGCCATAAAAGGCCTGTTTAGCAGATAATCCTACATGGAAGTTGCAGGTTTGTCCAACATCTTAGGAGTTGACATACTAGATGCTATAGAGCCCTAAGTTAGGGATATGCTGGACCTTCGTCCGACCCCAGCATGTGGTGATGGTGGAGTGACTTTCCAGTTATGATCCATATATTGAGACTCCTCTTTTCCTTGCTCTAGCCACCATTTTCATGCATGGCACCAGAAAGATATGGCCAGACAGCATGGCCTTTTCTGCCCTATCCTTCCTAGAAAGAGGATGTTTTATAGAGGAGGAGAAGTACATAAGGCTGAAGTGCACCTAAGCTGGCTGGTGGTGGAGATAGATGAGGTGAAGGGGATAAAAAGGATGAAAGAGTTTGTATTGGGACCAGACAGGGAATCTGTTTCTAGTAAGAATTACTTCAGTTAAAACACTTCTCTGCTTATGTATGGGAAATGTTTTAGGATTAAAAAACTTGGTTACAGCATGCAGATTTCTAGGAAAGGTACTTGACTGGGTTACACAGAATTGTGCTGTGTGTCATCTTGACTACCTAGATGGTTGAGTCACGTCTGAGAACAGGTATCCATTGTACCAGAGGGAGCAGACAGTGCGTATGGTTTCTTCTAGCTGCTTTCACCAGCTAGCTTTGCTCTTTAGAGAACCATAAGAAGTAACATTTGTGGGTCTGAATCTCAGACAGAAACGTGGCGACGGCTTGGAAGCAGAAGGACTCCCATGTGGGAATTACAAAGCTTTATTTCAGGCCCCGTGCCCATGCGGAAGTGAGATTTCTGGAATTTAACATGCCCTTAAGTATAGGGGGTGTTTCCTGGCAACACCCAGAACCAATTTAGGAATGAAGGGGAGTGACTTAGGGAAAGGGGGCATTGGCAGGGTTATCTAGGGCAGAAGGGGGGTGGGCTATTGTTAGGGAAAAGCCATCAGGGGTTGGGAAAGGGGGGGTTGTAGAAACAAACCGTTACAGAAGTTAATAACAAAACATACAGAACTTTAGGAAATCCAAAATGCACACTGCAACAACTGAGCGTCCCTAAGACTGACTGCTCCTGAGCCAGCAGGCCTGCAATGAGCTTCCTGACAGGACAAGGTAAATGCCATCAGATGACTGAAATGCCAAATGACTGAGAAACATTGTGAATATATAAATATAGACTTAACAGAGTTGGGGCGGGG
>VWZU01006942.1:710414-735607 GCA_013397095.1 Sterrhoptilus dennistouni | reverse complement strand
GTTGGGGCGGGGGGGCGGGTGGTGTGTTTGTGTGTGTATATGTATAGTGTCTGCAGTCTGAGCAAGAAAATTTGTCAGGTTTTCTAAGCTGTGTGGCTCCTCTCCAAGCTGTGGCACAACCTTTGGGCAGTAACTTTTATGTGTTTTAGTGTGGAACCTTAAATGCTAGCTCTGATAAATGCAAGAGAAGAAATGCTCCCCCTAGGAGAGGTGAAGTGGGAATTAAGTATTCATCAGACAGGAGTTCAAGGCGGGGTGAGTATTTGTGGATCATAGTACTGAGGACTGTAATTCACTGATTGTAGTTCACTGCAATTACAAGTGATCACACAGCAGCTGTTCATCAGTCATTCTGCCTTATACCAGAAATCACAGTTTTCTGTAACACACTTGGAAACATACCAACAGCCACTGGATTCATTTCCACATATATGAGAAAAAAACAGTACTTTCCTCTGTTCTTGGCCCTTCCAGTAGCAAGAAATTTGGTTTTGAATTTTTCTCTTCATCATTGCCTTCAATTTTCTGACTCCCTCCCTCTGCTCCATATACAGGAGTGTTTCCTCATTATGGTTCCTCGGCTGTATGTAAAGAAAAGTGCTGTCAGTCAGTGAAACAGAAATTGAACAGCAATGCCCATAGAAGGGATACATTTGGGTTGCTTTTGATTTTTGCAGACTCAGTTGCTTGTGGAATACAGTTTTAAGATTCTTGCCTCCAAACATGTCTTTTTCTGCTCTGCACTGTCTTGAAGTGTTTGGGAAGAAGATGAGGCTTCCTTTTCTCCATCTGTAAGTCTTTCAAATCTGTACCAAGGTAGAAAAGAAGCAGATGGACAACATGATGATGTGGGGATATGTTTACAGGCAATTAGTTAACACTGTGGATGCATTAATTGTGGATTTGTGCAGGATGACCTGTATGGTCAAGAACATTCCAACTCCCTTTTCTCATATGTGTGGGATTGTAGCTGGAGGTATGTTAGGCTAACCTAACAAAACCCAAAATGCAATATTGTTGATGTATCGGAAAGAACATAAATTGCCTACTCTTTAGAGAACTGGCACTTCAGTGCCTGTTTCTGCACTCTTAAGTACAATGGATTTTCAGCCCTACTCCATTTGTTTCATGTCATCTCATTGCACAAACTGAAGCCAACAAGCTGACTTTGGAATGGGAAAGCAAATCCTACCCATTTTTCAGCTGTCTTTCATTTGCCTCCTCAAGGTACACTATATGTGCAGAAGAGTGAAGATTTATATGATTGGCCAAATTCAGCTATAGATGGCCACAGAAGTCACTGGAGGCTAATTTATCTCTGCAAAGCTGAGAATAGAATTTGAGCTATTGGATATGGGTTTTTTTACTAGGAACATTTAGGTAATTAAATAGAACTTTTGTGAAGTACAGTGATTTTGCCAAACAGGTTTTACCTTTCAGGGAAGAGCTGTCTTTCTGTTAAGAGATTCCACTCATGAGATTGAGTCAGATGGCTCATAAGATTAATAACACAAAAATTACATCTTTGCCTTTTATACATAGCTGGTTCAAATCTAGTTCTTGCAAACTACCAGGTTTTTTTGCAGTAGATTGTAAATAGATAAAAACTGTTCAAAGGCCTATGTGGGAAAAAGAAAAAGAAATCTTGACATCTATTTGTGTTTCAAGGACAGATGCCTGTGTTGTAAGACCCAGCATTAGAAGTGCATTCATTAGAAGACAGTGACAGATTTAATAAGCATGGAAACTCCTGTGGCTGATGATAATCAGGAATTGGAAGTATATGAAAAGCAATGAAAGAAACACTGTTTTTAATTCTCACAAAGAGGTTAGAACACTGACAGCGCTCTGAATTCTACTATATGTGATTTTTTGTTGCTAAAGAGTGAAAGAGATACAATATCCCACTTCTGGAACTGCTGTATGAAAACTTTCCAGCCCCATCAACTATAAGGTCAAATACTAATGTTCCCTAGCTGATGGATGTGGAAGTACTCCACAGAAAGGAACTGATGCTGTCTCTACCTGTGTTTTCCTGCTTGTTCAGTGATCTGACTCTCACAGATGCTACATTTATTTAAGTGTGACTGTGCAGGAAGATGTCTTTCCCTCTAGGGTCATGCACTGGTCTTGCACTTAAAAATGTGGCTTGCAGTGACTTCCACTGGGAATGGGATTAGCCCTACTTTTCAAGGTAAGAGGCCAGGGCTCAGGATAAGAGAGATGGGAAGCTCAGGGAAGTATGTTCTTGGACAGAGTTCAGGGCATGGGTAACAGCTTTTGTATCACAGATGGTGTTTAGTTGAGCTTTCCTTAAGAGTTGGGTGATATCTGGGAGAGGTTTTGTACCTGCCTGGTCACTTCAGAGTGGTGTAGGTGGGAGTTTGAGAAAAGCCCAAAAGGTCTTTTGAAGGACCAGTGTTACCTGTGTGTGAGGGTATTGATACCTTTTCTAGCATGAGGTGTTACCTGAAAAGGTGCTAACTGCAGGACTAGAAGTTTAGCACAAAATGTTCTGGCTAGTCATACACAGATTTTCTGTGGCTTAGATACTTTGCTAAGGAAGTCTTAGTTTCTGACTAATAATTCACTTTGAGCTCTGACTAATATCCTGCACGCATACAGACCTATTCTTTCTTGATCAAATTTTATCATTACCTGAGGCAGGTACTGATTATGCTGTGTCTGTTTTTATCTCCACACTTAGTTCATTATATACTGTATTAGTTTTTTATATTTGCCATTTATATTTCATTGTGCATGGTAATTCAGGCATTCTTTTATGTGACATGAATAGCTGTGAATGTAGGCTCTATAGACTTTTCAGTGCAAGAGTAAAACCTGATTTCATTTCTATATAGCATGCCCTTTCTGAATTTCACATGAGAAATACTTGCTCTTGAGCTATCCAAACATGGATGCTTTGGCTTGGCCCACTGTGGAAGGTCACTTACTCATGCTACTTGTCAGTGACACACTGATGCAAGTTGAAATGCGTTGCCTTCTCATTTGCTTTTAACCTTAATCAAAACTTGTGTAGAAGAGGTATGCTGGCATAGCAATGAGGAGTGAGTCACTACAGTCCTCTGCTATCCAGAAACGAAATGTCAGTGCAGCTGCTCAATCTTCATTTCCTTACATAACCAACGGCCAGTCAGGTCTTAAATTTTTTTCTATAGACCTTCTACTTCTCCAGAGCCTCCTCTTTATATGCATGGGTGTGTGGGGATTGTTTGGTTTGAATTTCAGCAGAGCAGCACAAAACTTTAATTATTGCTCTCCTTTCTCCCGCCCTTACTTCCTCTCTGAATCAGACAGACTAGTTCATTATTGTTCAAGTGGGCTGTTCTCACTTGACTATTCATAAAAGCATATTATGCCAAAAGGAGCACAGTCAGTCATATAGGAAGTTACCAGCTTGTCCATTTCTGCATAAATACATGTATTCACGTCGAAGTAAAGAGGGCATAAGTCATTCTGGCAGCTGAGACATGCAATATATTTTGTGTTCTTATTGACTGAAGTATTTAGAAAAAAACAAAATAAAACTTGTTTCCACAGTAACTGAACACTACCTAACTCTAAAGCTAAAGGGACCTGAAATTACCAAGACTGGGCAGCTGAAGTGCCTTGGGTACTTTTACTGCAAGTGTTGTGGATGCACACCTCTCCTTTCCAAGTATAGATCTTAAAGTACTGCTCAAACCTGGCATCAAATGTTAGTCACCCTGGAAGCTTTAGACTTCTCTGCTCAGAGCTGTGGAGTAGATATGACAACATTCATGTAAGTCCTTTCTGACTTAGATTCATTGTCCTGGTCTTCTGAGCACCACGGTGAAGACTTCTGCCTTCTTTTCATTTTTCTTAAGCATCTTGAAGCCTAAGTGTTTTGCTGACAACATTTTAATTTTTATATATATATATATATATTAATCTAGGTATACCTTAATTTATGGGAGGACAAAAAGAGGACTCTAAATTTAGAGACAAGGTATATTTTTGCAAACTACAAAAAACAACTAAGCTGTCTCTTCCACCTTCTCAAGTTCCCAGCATAGGTAATGTATTGTAGTTTGTTTTACTAAGGAGTTGGTCTGCAGAAGAATGTTAATTGCTCCTGTCATACAGTGAATCACTGGTGGCAATAAAGTCTTTGGGAGTCCAACAGCAAAGGAATTTTTCCTTAGCAAAGGACTCCTCTGCTTCAACTTTTGAATATCTTATGCTCATCATAAAATTTGAAGTTTTTTCCTTCAGTATGTTGGACCTTCATAAAATGGGGCTTTACAATGCCATCAGTCATGGAAAGAATATATCAACCAAAATAGGTTTTGTAATTCATAAGTTTTCAGCAGGTTTTTTTTTTCAGTTCTATTTAACCTTTGGTTTTTCATGCAAAATGTAAGTATTTTATACAATAGTGGAAAAAAATAGATTTTGGTAACAAAAAAAAAAAGTGTTTTTTACCTGTCCAGAATAATTCCAGTGTTGTGAACTGGCACTGAAGAATTTTATTGAAATTAAAAAAATACTTTTTTTTTTTTTTTTAAAAAAATTAAAAATGTAAGAGAGGTACTCTGAACAAAAAAACAAAAACAAAAAAACAAACCCCTGATTTGAAGTCCATTGAACCTCAAAAAATTGCTTCAAAGGGTTTAGATTAGACCCATGCAATTCTTTCTTTTTTTTTTTTTCTTCAAAAGCTGCATGTGAAATGGCTAGCTGAAGATGTGACCCAGGGCTTTGAGTAGCTTTGATTTTTTTCTTAAGCAAAAGAGGGTGTAGGTATTGAAAGTCAGATGCTGTATGCCTCTTGAAGATTGTGCTACTTTTCTGCATATGGGAAAGAAAATATGCATATTTCTGTGCAGAAATGTTTTTCATATTGAAACAGATCCTGCAGGCCAAATAATTTCAAGCTTTTTTGAATAAATCTTTAAATATTTCTTTCCTCTTCCTTAATGTTGTTGGAGTTGTTTATTTATTTTTTTCCCAGTGTTAGCACCGCTTGAGAGAAATAAGCCTCCAGACAGTATTCTTAATTTAGAAAATATTTAAATTCTAGGAATCTCTGGATATGTGATAGGGTTAATAATGAAATCCAATTCAAAATATAATGATATGTTTTTGAGTGCTTTCGAATAATATTATGTGGTGGGTGTCAGAGTAAGGGAACCAGCCAATGAACAGACAGTAATGGAATGAGGTTACCACAGTTGCGGAGGGAATGTTTTTTGGTAAAATTCTTCTAGTTTAGAAAATAAAGATTTATTAAAAATGAATTTAATTTAGGAAAATACCAATATTGGCAACAACTGCGCTGGGAAGGAGTGATCTCTGAATTTGCTTTTCATCCTGGCTGGAGAGAACCAGCCAGCTGGCCCTTGAATTGGACAGGGGAGAGGCAGGTTTCAAGGTCTTTCATGCCACTAAGACCTTTGTGTGATGTTTTCTCAAAAGAAACCCACCTTCTCAAAATCATTTCAGAGATTTTGCTGTTTAGCCAACATTAATATAAAGCTATATGTCACCCTTACTTTTTTTGAAAACACTTAGATATAACTTTTTGAGTACTAATAGTCTAACTGGGACTGTTTGTAAGGCCAGTGATAGACCTGGCTGGGGTAAGGACCCAGAGGATTGGTGTGGCTACAGACTAACCAGAGCATCATTAATAGGAATTTCAGTACCCAGGGGAAATATACCCCACACCTCTTTATAAACACCTTTTTAAAGTGCCGATGACTTACCTGCTTCTTGATAAGACAGTGATATTTGGGGGATAGCTTTGTATTGGTATTTCAAAAAGGAGCTAAATATGTCACCAGCTCACTGTCACCAAAGAGATCAGAGCAATGCTTCTTTTTATCTAGAAGAATGTAAGGTGCAGATGTCTGAAATATAGCATTGACCTAAGGCCTCATGCTTACAGAAACAAGGTTTTGAAAGGTCTGATGACAGTTTTGTTGTGAAAAAACATAACCATGTGTCAGTCTCTAAAGATTAACCAACTTTGATGTGATAGAGATGATGTGGATGTTCCATCTGTGGAAGTGTTGATGACCAGGCTAGATGGAGCTCTTGAGCAACCTGGTCTAGCAGAAAGTGTCGCTGTCCATGACAGCGAGGTTGGAATTGGATCTTTAAGGTCTCTTCCTAGGCCATTCTATAATTCTGTGATTCTGTGATATTGCAGCGACAGTGTACTCAAAAGTGAGGACTGGCTGGAAGGGGAAATTAAATTGTACTTGAATATAGAAATTTCCATCTGGATAGGTAGAAGCTGAGAGAAATATTATGGGTGGTAGGTAGGGAAAGAGTGTTCAGTGTATGTGTGTTTGTGGTGTTATAAGAAGAAGAAAATAAAGACCTGTTGAATGAACTAATCACATGAAGCAGAAATAGGGAAAACCCAGGGAGCCAATAGTTGTTTGCTGCATTAAACTCATTACCCTGCTATGGGCCAAAAAGATTCAAACCCCCTGTTTGTGTTAATTTGTCCATAAAAAATATAATTTAAATTAAAAAGGGCTTATTTCTGCTACTTTGATATGAAAATAGTAGAAATAGTAAGTTGTGGTGTTTGACTGCAGGAAATATTTAGTGTTACAAGCATGCACATTGACAGACAAAAGCTATGTTAAAAGTAGTGTTCAAGGAGAATATAAGAATTTTTAAAAATAAACATATGTTACATGGATACTCTACATATTCTCAAATAAAACAATCCTAATTCAAGACATTTTTTTAAATTTACCATAAAAATAATCCAAATAGGTGAAGGTGGAGTAACAAAATATCTCTGAGATGCTACAAGGAAGATTATGTGCATTTTGGCAATGGAATGAAAAGGATCATAAACTGAACTGAAGAAAAAGTGAAATAACATCTTTAAAACATAATTTTTCTCTTATCTGGGTTTTGAACACTTAGCTGTCACAACTATATTCAGGCTTGTTTCATGATGTCACAACCTTGCCATATGCATACATTACCACATGTCTGAAGAATGCAGAATATCAAAAAAACACCAATTAACAAGTGAGTTAATTAGTATTGACTACGTAATTGTCCAATTTAATTCCTGCTGCTAATAAATCATCAGAATGTATTTTGAAGGCAGTTTTTTGCATGGAAGCACTTAAAAGCTTATTAAAGCATATTTCAGCCTATGGGGTGTTTCTAGGCTCTTTCTGTGGACTGTCATCAACCATTTACTTATGAGTAATTGACCTTTTAAAATTGTATCTTGTTCTTTTTCCTTCATGATTAAGTGACAAGAGAGCTCTAAAAGAGAAGGCAAAACAGATTTCATTGTGACCCTGCCCATGGGTTTGGCATTTGGTAAGCAAATATTTACTGCAAGAATGTGAGACTTCTATTCCTGTGAATGCATCATTTGTAGTAGGTATTTGTTGACAAGGTACAAGGTATATTGTTGATAGTGAATATCTAGTTTTTTATTTTATGGGAAATATGGAAAAAGTATCTCAAAACTTATTTAGACTTATGAATATGAGTTCAATAAATCTTTAGTATGTTACTTTCAAGTATTGCAAGAAAAAAATCTGTCATTTTAAGAACTTTTTTTAGTAGGAGGGGACACATATATTTCTATACTTACTCTTGGACATAAAATGCCAGTTATCCTCTTGGGACTTTCAAATGATCCATTTATCAGAGATATTGTCCTCAAGTATTTAAGAAAGCAGAGGAAGAGGGTACCTGATGTGCGTGTTACCAGTGGGCTTGAGAAGAGCAATAGAGAGACCTGAGAGACTTACACCCCTGAGTTGTTGACAGGAGCAGATACCAAGATAAGGTATGCCTTTAGGGACTGTTCTTAAACTAGACTATGTTGGCAATGTTTTACATGGCATGAAGGATCTGTCTCTGTGCCTAATATGAGAAGAGAAAAGGGCAGCAGGATGATTTAATTTATCTATTTTTAGTTAGGAAAATGCCCCAAGAAATGACTTATTTTCTTCCAATGAGGAGTGCAGTAAAGTTTATGTAAGTAAATGTGCACATTTATGGATATTCTTCTTAAATGAGACCCGTCCTTACAGCAGGCTTGCAATTCTCAGTGAGCCAAATTTCCATGTGGGCTGCTTGTGAGCAGACCCCATGGTGTGATCTCCTAAAGCTGTGTGTCATCCTTTTGTGTCTGAAAGGATGTAAATACTGAGCACACACCTGTATTTTCTGTCAGAATCAGACCCATTGTCATCTCTATTTTAACCTTCCTGATACCCCACTGGATGGGATGGAGACTGAATTTTCTGGCTGTAAATGTACAAGGTATAATGTCTAATCTAAAGTCAGTATAAAGACTATTAAATGGGAAAGTCAGGAGTACTGGAAAGAAATCACACAGCATGCTTCTTAACGTTGGAATTTCTCTTTAATGAAACATTGGAATTTCTCTCAATTAAACCTGATGTTATAGGAACTCAGTTAATGAGATGGGTTTCTATGTATTTTTTCTGTATTATTTTTCAGTTATAGCTGGCAACAAGGGAGATAAATATCACTTTAAAAATATATATATTTATATTTTATTGAGGAAACAAATATATAACCTTTTAAACTGATTTAAGTCAAACCTAGATCATCATCCTTCTGAACAGAGGAGATTAAAATATCATCCTTGGTTGATATCATAAATGGTAGACTATCATCAATTGAAATAAAACATTTGTTAGGAAGAGATGAATATTAGGTCATATTTTTCCCTGCAAAATCAAGGAATTTTAATGTGATCCTTCAGAGATGACTTTCCCTCCAGAAAAAACTCCAGCTGCTGTGGAGTTATGAGGTTGCAATATGACATCGTACATGGGCAGCGCAGCTATGCATCAGTAGTACAGATGTGCATAAACTAACCTTTTACAATATGCAGACACTAATGGATGCTGTTTTGAAATACTGCTGAAATTCCTGTGGTAAGGCTAATTATGCCTGCATGAATGGCAAAAGAATTGCTAGGGCTGGATGACAGAACTATGAATGTTAAGAAAACAATTGTGTTTTGCTTCTATTGTGTAAAGTGCTGGGCAACAATCACAAGTGTTGTCTGCATCAGCTTTTTCTAGATACCTGCTCCTGAACAGCAGCAATTTGTTATGACAGCCTTTGCTATTCAGCAGGACTACAAAGAATCAGTCATTTGTCAATATGCATTTATACTATTACATACCAATGCTTTCACGTAAAGTAAATTGTGTGGTGCAGCTGACAATTAATCTGCTACTTGATACACCAAGTACTCCACACGAAGCCGACTGGCACAGCTCCCTCAAAGCTAAAAGAAATGTTATCTTTTGGAGTAATACACACACACTTTGCTTCCTCCCATGGTATGTGTTTTAAAGAATGGTGTTGAAAATAATTGGTGTTCCTGTTGGAATGCATGCAACTGTCACAAAGCTGTTGCTTTGTTGGGACTTTTTCTTAGAAGGTGGCCGCTCTGGGAAAGAAGGTACAGAAACAGTCTCTAGTTTTTACAGCTACTCATTGAGGTAACCTGACCTCAGGGCCGACAAGGGTTTGTTCTATCTGCTGTGTTTCCTCTTCAAAAAGAGTTTCTTTTCTTTCAGGGAACAGAAGGTTTGTGCACAGTATTTTTGCTTCAAAGAGTTCAGGAAAGGGCTTACAATTGAGCAGCTTGGCATAACACATATGTGTCTGGTTAGATGTAAATAAGAGACTGAAATTTTGGGGACTAGCAGAGCACACAAGCAAGGTGTAAAAACCAACATGCTGACCTATGAGTTTCTCAGTCTATATAGAACCTTTTCTATCTTCTGTCTCTAAAGACACAGCTAAAGAGATGTGTAAGCTCTGCTGATTTAGACATCATATAGAAAAAGATCAGGTCTCAGATCAGATCATATATGTATATAATGACAGCTTTAAAGTTTTGTACAATCCTAACACAAGTACAGTGACTAGGAAAAGCACAGTGGAACATCAGGTTATCCTTAATTTTTTAAAATTTGTTACTACAATATAGTTTTTATGGAAAATCTTCATCCTCTTAAATTTACTGGTGCCATTAATGATGACTTTAATGGTGCCACTGGACTGTCTCTTCTGTGTTGTGTCATTAATAATGCAGGTTAAATAGAGTGAGTTTTCTACAGCTGGCTTTGCAGTTGCATTTAAAATAAAAATGCACTGTGTATGAAACTGCAAATGGTCATTGTTATTACAGATTAATGGAAGTTTGCACTTGTGGAATTAAGAGGGAATCTTTATATAGGAAGGATTATAGGTCAGGTTGAAGCATATGTACAATATTAATTAAAAAAAAACTTTGAAGGAGGAAGCTCTGCTAAGGTTATATGAAAGTTATCTCACTGTCTGTAATAGAACTTTTGTAGCAAAGCTTCTGCACAATCAAAGGGATGTTTATAGCAGAACAGTAGCACTATATAATAACGAAAAGCATGTAATAGAAGCAAGGGAGAACTGTGTGCCAGGGCTAGTGCCATAAATCCCTTTTTTGATAAGATTCTTGAGGTAAGGAAGAGCAGAGATGTTAATTCAGAAAATGTGTGTCATGATGTTCTTGTAGCTTCATCAATCAGCAAGATCTTAGAGGCAAGTTTAAGTTTCCTACAGGGAAAAGAACTCAGTGAAGAACAGATGGTGCCAAATTTTGGAAGTGCTAAATTCATGCCAGAAGTACACAAGAACATCATATTGTTCACTAAAGCTGAACACAATAAAATATGGCATTGTGTGTAATGTGCTACCAACCTCTAGCTGACACCTCAGAGGCTGGCAAGTTGTAGTGGTGTTTATATCAAACAACAGCCTTTAGTGAAATGACCCATTCTCCTTTAGTTCATCTATTGCTGGGCTTCGCTCTTGATGCTCTCTCTGTGGTCCCAGATCCAGACAGAAGTTATTTTTTCACTGTGCTCTGCTTCATAGTCTCATTTCCTATTCAGTTAGATGAGGATTTATCCTATTCCCAGAAACTGAGGTAAGAGAAAAACAACTAATCATAGTTAAGAGAGGAGCAGAAGGGCTGTATCAGGGAGATACCACGTCTTTATAGTGTCTTGTTTTAAGAAGACCGCAAGCATAATTGAACTCAGATGAGTTAATTCTCTGCTGTCCTGTGAGTTTCAGGAAAAGGAAGTGTGAAGAGTATGTATGTATTCTTATAAGGGTTTGAAACTTGCATCTCCAGTCAAATTCCAAGAAATAATGTGATTCTTGAGATTCCTATAATTTGTGTGAGTCCTCCCATTTGTGAGAGGAAGAAACCTCAATAGCTCAGGGGAGAACACAGCTGAAGGGCTGAAGGGGGGAAAATGACATTGCTCCCCTGCTTCTCAGGGACATCAGTTTGTGGATGTGAATGTGTTAGAAATATTAAAAATAGAGATGCTGTACAATCTGTTAAGGAAGATAACATTAGAATTAGAACACTTTAACTCCCATAAGCATACAGGACACAGATTCATGTGTTTTCTGGTATCTTTATTTTTATAGAATCACCAGTTCATCACTGAGGGTGAATAATGCTAAAGGAGACCCTATTGCAAGATTACCTGTAACAGGTGGGCACTTTTACAGATTCAGTAGACCTTGGCTCTGTCCTGGGAAACATGCAGATCTTTATAATGTGTTTTTTAGGGTCTGTTGATCATTTCCAGGTTATATTCAGTAACAAGCATTGACTGAATGTCATTTAGACAAGAAATAGACTACAGTACAATGGAAGAAGGGGAATTTGTTTCAGATGCCAGGAAATAACATTATTCCATGTGAATTTTTTTAAGGTTTCCTCATTATGAAAATACTCTAATAGTAACCAATAAGCCACTCTGACATTTTAATTATTTATATTATGGTGATGTCAGTCACAGTTTACTTTAGTTAAGATGAAAAAACAATTTCCTTTCTAAGCCTTTGGGATTCAATGGTTTTTGGGTTTTTTTCACCCTACTGTAGCTTAACAGAAAGTTGTTTCTTTCTGTGTAACTTTGTTCATGTGTTACAAGAGTTTCAGATGAGTCTCTCAGCACAAGCCAAGCTGATTTGCTCCTCAGAATCCTGAGCTGGGTCAGGATCACTGTCAAAAGTCACAGGGAAAGTTGTGAGCTGGGAAGACGGATATTCTTCCTTTATTCTTCCAACAAAATGCACTTTTAAAGTGTTGGTTGAAGGGGTGAAAAGCACACAGTTATTGTCTGAATTTTGTTCATTGACCTCTACTGAATGGTGATGCAGGCATCTAGTGACCTCAGGATGCTTTTTGAAGTTAAGGTACACAACCCTCTGAAGAAAGAGCAAGAACCAAACTGAAGAGACCATCCACCTACAAATTAAAGATATCAAATATTTGGCATTTGGGTTTTTTTTTTGGTGGTGTTTTTTTTTTGTTTTTGTTTTTGTTTTTGTTTTTTTTTTTTTTGGTTTTTTTTTTTTTTTTTTTTTTTTTTTTTTTTTTTTTTGTTTTTTTTTTTTTTTTGGTTTGGTTTGGTTTGGTTTGGTTTTTTTGTTTGTTTGTTTGTGTTTTTTTTTTTGTTTTTTGGGTTTTTTTGTTTTGTTTTGTTTTGGTTTGGTTTTTTTTGGTTAAACAAATGGCCTCTCCAAGCAAAGAAAAATTAACAAAAATACTACCCCCAAAAAACCCTATATCAAATGTGTAATCAAAAATATAAATAGTAAAGATGTTCATAATGTTTAGTTTATTTCAGGATTGAATATTTTTCTCTGAGATTTTCAAAATAATTTCAAGAGCACTATGGGGATCAAGAAAGTCTATCTGTTATTTTCATTTGAACTTTTCTCTAGCATGAACTGAAAAAGAATAGAATTTCTGAAGTATTATGTGCTGTCTTAGATTTCTAAACCTTTAGATGTCAGACACCTATTAAGTCATGGATTCTGCATCTAGTTCCAACTTGGACTATTGGAAGTGAAAGTTTATTTCCCTAGAGCTCCTGCATATGTTTTGATTTCTTTTTATCAAGAGAAAATTAGTTTACTTTGTATAATAGTATTATAGGTTGAAGGATGCAATGTAATCATGTTGTTATTTCCATTAGGTGAGTTACTCTTTCTTATGGAGGAAACTCCAGTACCAGTTACTTGAGCCACATGTCACCTTTGGAATGACTGCAGGGTGGGCTACATTTGTGCTGGATTTACTTGCAGCTATTGTCATGATTATCAGCTACATTTCTCATTATTTAATTACCCTCAGTTAAATGGCTTTGTGTCAAGTCTTCATAGATTAACTGTGAGTCTATGCATGTCTCTGTGACTCATATTAGAAGAGGCCATTGTGCTAGAAAGCAGTAATTTTACCAAATCTTAGGAAAAGATGAAGGCCTTTTGCTTATGGTTACACAACATTATGTTAGGGGCTAAAGTTATTTTATGCACATGCATGTACCAAAATATTTCCCTACTGAACACAAAAGTTTTTAGGTGTTAGTGGAAGATCCTGTACAAATGTTATCAGATCAACTAAAGGAAAAAGATGCGTTACTGAATAACAAGATCCCTCCAAATATCATAGAAACAGAATAGGAAAAGAGTCATCCCTTTTGTAACCCAAGTAGGAAATCTCTCCTAATTCCATGACTTTCTGATCATCTACGTGAAAGGCAAAACTGTGGTAGAAAGTGATGATTCCAGAACTTTGGTCATTATTTGCTATTTGGCTGATGTCTTGAAATGCCATGTGGTCTAAGAGCTGGTGAAAAAATACTTGATGTTTTATGAATAAATGTTAACTGTGAGCACAAATTAAAATGCTGTTTTTTGACATAACAGTAGTTTTAAGCCTATAAACTAGGAAAAGGATAAAGTCCCCCATATTACCAATTGCTGATTATGGTTCCATAATTTTTGGTGCTGAATCATTTCTGTACCAGCGAATAAAAAGCACAACCACCTGCAATAGATTATGTTGATTCGTTTTGCTGGCAGATGTGAGAGGGCATCATTGTTCATTAGATGGTAAGCTTAATTGGTTTTCTCTAGAATTACATAGACAATATTCTATTAATCTGTTCACACACAGGGTGCTTAGTTTCCAAATCCCTGAATTATTGTTTAATTGTTAACATTTTTGCAGATAGTGGTTATTCTCTGGGGTTGATTTATAATAAAAATGTGGCATTGTCCTTTACATGGGAGGGAATTAGAGATGAAAAGGTCACATGAGATACCCACTGTGATCTGCCTCCTCCATTTGGAGTCAATATCCTTCCTGTCTGAGAATGGAGATTTTAAAGACAAGCAGTTGATGATGTCCCTCAAGGTCAGTGTGAGGAAAAAAAGCAACCTAGGAGTGGGATGTACCTGCCTCTCTTAGTCCTGTGGTAATGACAAGAACACGGACTCAGAAGGATATCCATTGGGTGGATATCATTCTCCTGACACCAGATGTGCTATGTTAGATGGTCTGTAAGAAACAAATCAAGCTACTTCTAAAACCCATGATTGCAAGTTGCTCTTACAGGGCTTAAAAAGTGCTCTCAGAACCTCACTGACTGAGCCAAACATTCCTTGAAATGCCAGCTAAAGTGTATTCTATGCCATTGGGAAATTAGCTAGCCTGTGTCTCCACTGTTAGGGATGACTGCTCTTACCACTGTGTCTTTCTATTGCAAAAAAAAATCCTTTTAAGAAGACAGTTTTCTCAAGAAGCACAGACTTATGCCATGCTTTTCAGGGGTGCCTGTCCACGAGCTTATTTATTACTTTTTCAAGAGAGATGTTACAATAGATTCATTTTCAATTGCTGGACTTTTCTTCCCCCTTTCTATGGGTCCTAGTGAAGGTCCGCTGTAGTAGGAGTCCATTTCTTCTCTTGTCTACGGTATCTTGTGGAGCAATGGATGTAATGGACATAAATTGACATGAATCACCCAATGACTTTTAACATTGTGTTTTAATTCCATATCACAGAAGAAGTCTCTATAGAAGATAATTTTCTGAAAAGAATTCCTAGGCTTTCCAAAGCAAACCCTGAAAAATTTCAACAGTCTTGTGTGCTAGTAACCAGTTAACTGTAATGGAAGTCTTATTTTTAAATTCCCTGAGGCTGCTTTAAAAACATACTTCCCTTCTCCTGCCTTACCCCTTTAACCCATGTTTCTCTGGCAACAAAAAGGTAGGTCAGACTGAGATATTAAGTCTGTATTTGTCATGGGTCTGGTTCCTTGTGTTCTCTAACACCACACTGGAGAAAGATATGAGGGTACTTTTTGTTAGCGATAGAGTGTTTCCAAATAGAAATGAGTAATTGCTGTGATGCAAACAAATGGATGCTGTAGATAGCTTTTTGAAGCAGAGAATGCATTAGTCTCTTCCAGTCTCCTCTATCTGGAAGCTGAATTTGGCAATGGTTGAAGTGCAGGAAGAAGAAACAGGGAAAATAGTAATATTTATATTTCTTTTAAAATCAGGACCAGAGATTTGGATCACATAAAATCACTTATCTGTACCTTTTTCCAGTTTATCATTGGTCTGACTAGGTCAGAGACTAATTTAGTGAATAGATTAGGAAATAATTATTATTATCATATACAAAGGAGAGATAATTAAAAAATATCAAAATCCTTGGAATAATGTCTAATGGAAAAAGCACAGCTGGTGTGAATTGGAGGAAGAGAGGTTTTCTGGGCTTTTTTCAAAGCTTCATACTTAGGCCACCTTGATTGAGTGAAAGCAAAATGCCAGGAGTTTGTCATGTTAGAGTCCAAAGTTGCCATTAAAAAAGGAAAATAGAACAGAATAGCCAAATGAGAATTATGCCACTGCTATAAAAAAATATTGCCTATAAATACAGTTCAAGCAGATCTCATAAACAGAATCAAGAATAAAACTCAGAACAGGAGAGGCCCCACATTTTAGGGGGCGAAAAAAAGCCCTTCAGCTTACCAGCATCATATATTTCTAATTTTTATCAATGTCTAAATAAGAAAGTGCAAACAAAAGAGTTGCAGAAAGCTTTGTTAATTGTTTTAGGCTGCAAGCCTTCAAATACAGATTGGAACTAGAAAATGTCTGAGTAATTTAATTGGTTAGACTAGTGCCTTTCTGCCAGCTGGCCTGGCAGGATACAGAATTTTTTGGAGCAGCTTGCCATGCCATTTGCAGGACTGTTCTCTACAGATGTCGACACCTTAGGTGACATCAGCGTATGAGCCTAGAGAATGTGTAACATATATGCACAATATCTGACCATAAAGGAATCTGAAAGAACCTAAAACTTTTTGGAATGACCATACTTCCTAAAAGAGGGACATGGAACTCTATTGTTAGCCTGTCAATCCACACATCTAGAGTTTGTTAGGATTTTACTAGGAAGTATAATAGTTTTGCAGAGAGGGATAAGACTTCTGGTCCAGAGGAGTTTCAGATATACCTCCTCCCTAAATTCGGGGTTCTGAGTGTAAAGTGGGCACAACTTGCTCAGTTGGACTTGCTCTTCCTCTCAGAGTTAGAGACTATTTTCGTGAACTCCCAGGTGGAAGCAGAGGAATTTCAGCCTTTACATACTCACCCTGAAGCAACCAAAAAACCCCAGGTAATTTCCTCACTAACTCTTCCCTGTCTCTAACAACGGTCCATAGCTTAAACCCTCCACTGATTATTTTCTGTCTAAAATAGCTCTTATATCCATGGGGATACAAAGGCTGTGCCCACATTTCTGTTTTGGTTTAAAGCAGCAATGCAAATGCCCTGGTTGTTCCTGTTCCCTAATGCTCCAGGTACATGGTAAACACACTACAGCCTATGTTGAAGGCTATCCAAATCAGATACACATTAATATGTGTATTATATCAAATGTCCTTTTCAGGGGACCTGAAAAAGGCTAGCATGAGGTAAAACCCCCAAACTACTTTTGACGAGGGGGCATCAGTACCGGCTGCTCTGATTTATGTGTCTATCTTTATTATACCAAGGAATTTCATGGTATATGTAAACAGTCAGAACAGATCTGTGCAGTTTATGTGGAACATCAATATTGGGTTCCACTAATCACACACTGGTAGGAAAATAGATTTCTGAGGTCATATACTCCTCTGCCTTGTTCTAAGAGACTACACTGCCCTCATACAATTAATAGCTAAATTAAAGGATTGGTAATTATGTGAATAAAATCTATACCTGTATAACTGAACTTGACTTCTGAGTGTTGTACAAGAGGACTGACAGCAGCTTTTTCTTTAATAAACATCTAAACATTGTACTGTAACTCACTACAATGAATATTGTTAGTTATTATGAGAAGAAAAAAAATATCACAGCTATACAAAATTAATTGAAAACATGAAATATATTGGGATCCTGATATTTACTTTCCTGATTCTGGACCACTTGGATCCATTTGCTTCACAATTACTATCTTTTATCTAAAATTATATGGTTTAAAATTCTATTTTTCTTTTAAAAAATGCTCTCATTTTTGCTTTCCAAAAAATGCTAATGAAAAGGACAAAACCCTGGCAACACGGGAGCAAACTTAGCAGTATCATATGGTCTCAGTGACTCAAACTGGAGTCTGTCCAGTGCCCTGGCCTCATATCCTAGCTAAAGCAATGTATGGTAGGCAAAAATTCCTGAAGCAAACGTGTGATCACACAGCTATCCTGTGAAGATTTTTCAGGATGAAGAACCACTTTCGCCTTAGAGTAATATTTATAACCATCCAGCCACTGGTATATGAAACCTTCTACCACATCTTTCCTGTGCAAATATTCAAGCAGAATTATCCTGGCCATCTTCAGAGATGCCTGCAGGACACAGGTGAAGATCCTGGTGCCATTTGTGTTGATAGAGTGCTGAAGGCTGCCTGACTACCACAAAAGACTCCATGAAGCCCATTTATTCTCCAGTGCACATGATTGGGAGTAAGCGTTGGATGAGTTGTTGGTGAATGAACTCAGACTGTTCACTGTTACAGTGATGGGAGGCAGTGATCAGTCAGCTCTCAGAGGTGAGATTTGGAGAAGCAGGTCACTTGCCCATTATATCCTACTTCTGCAGTTTCTCCAGGAATCTGGATGGCCAGGAAGAGCAGTTTGCACAGCTGAGGGCAGTTAGAAAATTCACACTCAGGAGGAAACACCTACCCTTTTCCATAGAAATAAGTTTGGGAAAGAGGTGCTGTCCTTTTAGGAAAAGAAAGTCAGCTAGCGGTTGTGTGGTAAGTAATTCAATTTTGACTTATCTTTGTATATATACGTGCTATAGGCTGGTTTTGTTTTAACTAGAGGAGTTGTGTTGTCCCTGAAGTTGAACTATGATTTTGTTCAACCACAAAATAGGAGGAAAAAGTATCACTTCAGGTTTGAGAGTATTAAAATCCTGAAATTACCTGAAATAACCATGGTAACAAGCTCTGAAGTAATGGCAGTTGCTCATATTACCATAGAAACAGGGCTTAAGAAGTGGAAATTACCTATAATTTATCTCTGTTGCTTACAGTGACAATAATATAACATGTATTTTGTGAAAAATACATACGTTTTGCCTACAGTAACTGTCAAGATGTTACTAAAAATTATTTAAACATATTCAAAAGTGTTTTTATTATTTTGTTGCCATGGTAATATTTTGTTATTAGTCCCCACAAAAGTGACATGCAAAAAAGAATGGACAATTGTAATAAAGTGTAAATTCATAGGTGATATAACCTGTGATACAACACACACAAATGATAAAGTCAGATTATGTTATTCTTGAAGAGGCCAAAAATGTTTTTTGCAATTCTTTATAAATAGTTTAATACTTGAGCAGCTCTGTGTTTCTGCTCCGTACCTGCTGAAATGGCAGTAGGTGCAGCACAGGCTGATGGCACAAGTCTCAAATGGGCACAGGCACTTTCCTTGGCTGATGGACATTTGTGGGTAGAGCAGGGAAGAAAGTGCAGTATTAGTGAAGCCAGAGAAGTAAAAATTAAGCACAAAGCCCCTGATTTTGGGTAAGACTGGGCATGTCTGTGTTCCTGTGGGGTTTTTTGAGACGTAGTTGGTAAAAATTGAAAAGGAAGATGTAGCGATTCATCTGTCAGTCTGAAGTTGTGAGCTATTGTGCTCTCTTGTTTATGGTGATGTAAGATGCTAAGACCTTAAAAGCCACAGTCATTCAGACATTAAGATGATTTGGAAAACTGGAAGACCAGTTTTGAATTGTTGGTCTGTTCCCTCTCTTTTACTTGCTTCAGATCACAGATTCTTGTTTCTTGGTCATCTAATGTGCTCCAGCCGAGTTCCTAGAGTTGTTTGCACTGGGTTAAGCGTTCTGCATGGCTGGGGAGGTTTAAATCAGAAACACATTTTCCTTCTGAGCTTTTATGCACATGGATGAGCAATTTCACTAATAATTCTTTATTTTCATTTACACCAGGGACAGTACGAGCTGCTATTTATATCAGCAGAGGATAAATTTGGCACTATCCTTTGTTGGCTGAAGGGACTGCAAGCTGAGTATGTGCATATCTGGCAAGGCTGGCTAGCGATGGAGCAGGTGGGCAGAGGTCACAGCAAGGAGGGAGGACCCCTGGGTACATGCATACCAGTAAAATGATGGGGGTTAGCTCTAAATATTGATGAATTATTCTCTATTAGCACAGCAGAGCTGTAATCTACAGGGAAACTCTTAATTGAAACAGTTGAACATAGCTAATGGCACTGGATTGCTGTAAGAGTCCCTGTAACAGCAGGGACTGAGGCAAGGTAGTGAATGAAAAAGGCAGCTCTTGTTGTGCAGTCTTGGGTACGCAAGGAGAAGGCTTGGTAGAGACTGTGTTGTGCACAAGGTCTCTATGGTAGGGACAGTGCTTCTTTAAAAACAAACAAATCACAACCCCTTCTCTGTCGGCCCCCCTTCCCCACACACTCCAAAACAACAGAAAACAAAAAGCACCAGCCTCCAAAGGGGAAACACCTGACCCCAGTATTTAATGTTATCAGTCATCAAACGAGCATCTATGGTCATGAGCATACTACAAGATGTTTCTCTTAACTATGCTAATAATGAAAGCTGTATAATTAGGGATTACTGATAATTAACCCTATATAAATCTCAATATAAATAGCTAGTTAGAAGAGCAAGATTTCACTTTTCCTATTAATGTCCACAGATTTAGGGTAGGCTTAATTGAATTCCTAAGGGAAGCATCATTAGCAATTATTTAAATTCTTTAAACACATTTAAATAATGCCATTAAATAACTATGTGGCAGCAGGAAAAAAAATAGTGACCAGGATACATTTTCCTGTTAGAATGAAAGATTCTACTTTGATAATTCCTCCAGCCTTTTAAAAACTGCTTGTATTTAAGTAGCAATGAAAAATATAAACTGGCACATATTTCATTGCAGAGGAAATAAATGAAGCCAAGTCTGAGGAGGCTTGTGTTTAATCATGAAATGCACAGCATTTTTCTGTAATGAATTAGCCATTTGTCTTACTAATGCAAAGCCTCAAGAGAGCTAGAGGCACAGTGGACAAATTCAGCAGTTGTACATGTGTAACCTCTAGAGACCTCGGTAAAAATTCTGCATGGACAGAAAAAGGTCTGGTTTCAGAGTCTGTCCTCATGTGTCAGTAAATGTGATCCTGAAGCTGCAACCACACCTTGCTTCCCCCTGCATCTTTAACATATTAGTCAAAAAACAAAATATGAATTTGGGCTGGAAGAAAATGAACAAGGCACCATGAGGTTTTGTGGTAAGGTGATTTTTCACGTGGCTTCTGTAGAAAAGAAATCCATGGTAGCACTTCTCAGAGTTACAGGATATCCCCTAATTCATAGTCTCGCCTCTGTGTGTTTTACTGGGTTTGTGTTGTGGTAGGGCTTGTCTTTGCATAAAAGGTTGGTTAAGGAAGGGATATTTGCTGGGCTTCAAAATACGAACCTTCAGAAAACTTTCTTTTCTTCCAAAAGTGAATATTTCAATTAACTCATTCTTAACATGAACCATATTGATCAAATCACTTTTGAAAAAGGCAAGAAGTGATAGATGAGACAAGAAGGCTGAAGTGATATTAATATTTTCATTTATAAACATCAGTTAAAATATCATCTCCATCAGGTTTTCCAGAAATCCATGTGTACTGTTCATATTTCCTGGCAGTAACAATTTACATTTGACTTCATTCAAACTGTGAATTCAGTCTTATGAATCCTGCCTACCTGATTTTCATAGAAAGAGATTTTCTGCCCAGATGTAAATCTTTGTCTTTCTCTTCTGCATCTGGGTCAGCTTCAGAGGTTGCCTTTTGGTTTTAATCAACATGTTAATTTACCAAGGGTATATTTTTAGGATGGAAAGGTAGCAATTACAGTGTCTTTGCCACAGTTGGTGAGAAAACAGTGATCTGGAGTCCGGGTACAGTTTGGATGGTGGAACTGATAATGTTTCAAATGTTCAGGCTGGAAAACAATCAAGCTTTTACCTACAGAGCCTTTTTTGACAGTGTATAGAGTTGAATTACTGAGAATTGCAGGTTTTGAGAACGTTGAGAATTACTGTTGGATATAAAGAGTCTCTTAATTGTGTGAGGTTGCTGGCATTACAGGGAATAATTGCATGACCATGGGTACAAGATGATCCTCTACCTTCCATCCTTGAGGCAGTGCATTCTGTAGCATGACTGCAGGATTGCTGGATGCTCTTGGTCTAGAATCACATGTAAGATTCATTATATCTCCATGTTTGTATTAAAGAAACTACCTGTTAGGTTAATAAAAGGTCTTGTGGCACATTGGGAGGGAGGCATTTTTAAATTTTTGTGTTCTCTAGCCATATGGTATGGTAATACAGCATTGCCATTGCTAGTATCAAGCTGTAAGCTTTGTACAGAATTTGTATGGCCTCAGGATTGGTATTTATGAGGCTTGTTTAACTTTTTATCCTTACGTGAAAATTTTACTTGATTTAGCTGGTTTCTTTAACTGATCAGGTGTCTATTCCAATTTTTTAAAACTTTCATTATCTTTCTAAGGTACAACCTTTTATCTAAATATGATTAATGAGCACTTACTCTCAGCAGAATCAGAAGTTTATGACTAATGAATTATTGTAGTGTAAAGAAGAGGCCTTGGCAATTGAAGATGCAGGAGGTGACATGGAGGGGCACTGGCAGGGTGCAATAAGAGATGTGGCTTGGCTAAGAAGACTCAACAGATATTAACAATTTGCCAATCATTGCTTAAACGACCACAGAGCTCAAGCTAGACAAAACTGCCTTCAGATGTAAAAAAAGAGAATAAAGAAGTAGTATCTAACATATGTAAAAGGCACCATAAATAGTAAATTTAGAGGTGATGTCTAGAGGCAGACTGATGAAGGAGGGATGAGAGTAAATCTGTGTTACCAGGTATATAAAAAAGACTCCAAATTGAGTGACAAAGAAGAAACCCACAAAAAATTATATTCCTCCAGATTCTCATACCCTGCTGTAATACCTTTTTCCTTGCTTCTACCAAGCCCACAGTTAAACCACCAGCTTTAAGACTCAGAGGTGCAGTGTAGGGTTAACATAACACCAAGAAATGGGATACAGAATGAGTCATCTGTGCAGAATATTGAGTCTACAACTATTATTGAAGCTTTTTTTGTATTCTAATGATATTATTGTCTTTTTCTTTTTTGCAACAGCCAGTTCTGCACTGACAGCAATCAGATTTGAAATTTCAGTTGCATAAATTCCTGGCTTTAAACATAAGAGGTGTTTCTTCATTATTCATGAACAAGATTTTGAGCTCAACAGAATGTCGTTCCTTCTCTCAAAAATGTGGGCAAAAGCTTAGTCTTTAAAACTGTGGACAGATTTTTCAAATACCTGTTTGTGCTCTTGTCAAGAGCCATACAAAACCTCAGGTCCCCACTTAGCCTTCTGAAAGCAACTTGAATCACTTAATTTCAAAATCTGCTGTCACCAAACTAGTTATTCTCTTAGGTGCCCTAACTTAGTGCAAATATGCCCTTTAGGAGGCACAAAGCTGCACAATGGGCACCTTCATGAATCTCTCTGTGGAAAAATTTGAGTCTTTAATCTGCAAGTATGTTTTTCATGTTATCTGCTTGAAAAAGAATTTTCTTGGGACAAGGACTGAGTACTTATTTGCATTATTTCTAGTGCTGTTGACTGATAGGAGCTGTAAGCAAAATTACCAGGCAAATATGGTAGTCCAAATAAGCATGTCTTGTTGTTTGTTAGAGGAAAAAGACACAGTGGTTACAACTTGTTAGTACTGTCTCAGAGATGATTTCCATCTTTGTTAAAAAATAATCTCTTTAAAAGTACTGTAATTAAAATTGAGTAGGTATTAAAATAATCCACCCTGCTTAAAATTCTATTAAAGTACCAGTGATTAGGAGGATAATTAAGTAAACCAAAAGATTTTTCTATTGGCACTTTTGAGAAGCTCCTGTACTCTATGTTGTACAAATTTTCTCCTTGCAAGAGTCCAGGGAGAGAGGAAAACAAGCTCTTTACAGATCACAGAAATAGGAAGTTGACTAAACTCTTCTGTCAGATGCTGTGACCTGACTGGCATCCACAGTGCCAAACAGTATCCCAATGTCCTACATAGATTTCCAAACATTCTAATCCTTCCAATCCAAGTTACCACCAGAAGATCACGGTGTGTCAAAATCCTTGGATGGATACTTGAGTTTCTAAGAGTAGCCTTTAGGAAAACCTGAATGAAGCCTGGAGGTTTGTGGCTCCTTAGCTGACTCATTTCTGAGCCAGCCATCAGAATCCATGTGCTGGAGGTTCTCAGTACAAGGATATTTTACGTGGATAGAGGGACCAATGCAGAGCTGCTGATCCTGTGCCACTAGAAACTGAGAGCCTGCATGTCAGAAACAATAGTGACACCAGAGCAGACCAATTGAAATGAGACTGCTGGAAAGCTCACAATAGTGGGAAAGGGGCAAAGGGAATACAAGAGGATGAGACCTGAAAACAAAACAAGAACTTAAAGCATGAAGAACTGGTCCCACTCTTATATACATTGGTATAGAGTCAGCACAGCTGTTCTGACAATTATTCTAATTCAAATTTAAGATTTGGGTTGTCAAAAAGTAGTGTGTCTCAGAGGGATATCTCTTTCTTGCTTCAGTTTGATCTTCTCATTTAGCACCATCTGCCTTTCAAATAGGAAAGAAAACATCTGGAGGAGAGTTAAAATAGCAGGAGGAAGGAGAAGAGGAAGCCTACTCTTTGTGAACAGATTCTTTCTTCAGTAATGAAGCTTCTTTTCACACTAGCAGTGAATGTGGTACAGATGGATACAAAGTAGTATAGTAAAGCTCTTTGGCCTTTGTGAAAGGCAGGATAGATGTTTGAATACTTGCTATAACCTTTTTCACTCATATTCTGTAAAGAGATATTGAAAAGAGGAACGTTCCTCTTGAACAAAAAAAAAAGCTATCTGCAAGAGATGCTTACACTTACACTTTCATATATATATATATATATCTGGCTTCCACAGCCTGGGTGGTGGAAATGAACAGTATAACATGGAATAACCTCAAATATTTTCTCTGTTTTGGGCTTTTTACTGCCTCTACCAGAATCTTGCTGAAAACATGCGTCTCACTAGCTAGTATTTCCATCAGGGTCGGGAGATAGACTTATGGAATCTTTAGGTTGGAAATTACCTATAAGGTCTGACCATAAACCCATTACTGCCAAGTCCAGCAGTAAACCATGTCCCAAAGTGCCATGTCTGCATTTCTTTTAAATAACTCCAGGAAAGATAACCACACTCCTGGGCAGCCTATCTATATAATTGACAAACCTTTTGGTAAAGAAATTTTTCCTTAGTGTCTAAATTGCTCCTAGAACTATTTGAGGCCATTTACCCTAGTCTTATTGCTTGTTGCTTGGGAGAAGAGGCTGAGATCCACCATCTATGTCCCTTCAGGTAGTTGCAGAAAGCAACTTGGTGTCTTCTGTCTTCTGCAAACTGCCTGAAGGCAGACTTGTGCCCTTTGTCCATGTCATTGGTAAAAATATTAAACAAAACTGGTTCCAATACTGACACCTGGGGAACACAACTTGAGACCTGGTAGGAAACACCTAACGCTAACAGAACCACACAAACAGAAAAAACCCAACAAACAACCAGCGGCAAACAAACCACTAAATCTCATACACGCCACTTTTTGTGGCTAATGTGAAGCTTTG
>VWZU01006942.1:624277-710377 GCA_013397095.1 Sterrhoptilus dennistouni | reverse complement strand
TTTTTTTCTTTTTGACTAGGATCTCTGTCTCTGCATAAAGCTGTAGATAAACCAAAGCCCTTGCTACTATGCCAAAAGACAATTGTGTCAGTATTTTGAGTGCCATATTGTAACATGCCGTGAAAATGCGTTAGCAGCCATAAAGCAACACAAAACAGCAGACTCCTAAAAATGTAGTGTACTGGCCTCTCATGTGGCTAAATGTTAATTCTTTTCTAAGTGAGGTGGTTCAATAGGACAAATAGTCATCACAGATGATTTAATTATCCTTTTTATCCCCTAACTTTCAACCAGGAAAACAAAACAAAATGTTTGTCACATATTGCAGGCCATGAAGTTGAAGGAATGGAAGCAGATCTCCTGTGAGAAAAAGCTGAAAGATATGGTGGTGTGGAGCTTTGAGAAGAGAAGGCTCAGGAGGATCTGATGGAAGTATAGAGGTACCTGAAGGGAAGGTGCAAAGAAAATGGACCCAGGCTGTTTTGAGGGATGCCTGGTGACAAGGCAGGACGCAATGGGCACCAGCTGAAACACGCAGCAAGTTGTCTCTAGATCAGAAACACTTTTTTACCATGAGGTTGACTAAGCCATGGCACAGGTTGTTTACTGAAGTAATGGATTCTCCATTCTTGGAGATATTCCAAATATGTCTGTTTCTCAGCAGCTTGCTGTAGGTGACCTGGCTTGAGCAGTGAGGTTGGACCAGAACCTCAACCATTTTGTGGTTCTCCTGTACTTAGCATGCTTTAGTTTGCCTTGAAGAACAAGACATTCAGGTAGAAAACACATTTCTTCCAGTTGCTGCTCCTCAATGCAGATCTGCTCCAGGGCAAAAGCATTGGTTTGTCGGGAAGTACCACTGTCTCATTAGGTATCTCTTCTAATCGCTGGCTAGGTGTGAGATATGAAATTCCTATTAGCTTGTTTACATCTGATTTGTTACCAATGCAAAATTTTCCTCTAACAAGAGAAAAAAGGGGAAATTAAGGTACAAACATGTCAGACCAGAAGTGGTGTGGATTTCTGTTTTCTACAAACACAGTTTTGGAGTATTTTTCAGTAGCAAAGCAATAGAGATCCTGATGAAAATGTGGAAAAATATGAAATTGTTGAACGATTGCATCCTCTGAAAATGTCAAGTGAACATATTTCTGTGGGATGTTTTGGAGATAGAAATTCTGCAGAGTACTTTAATTTTAAGACTCTGGCATTTGTGAGTGGGGGTTATGAGGTTTTGGTGGCTCATTTGTGAGGTTTTTGGTGTACATGGTCGTGTTAGTCAAAGATGGTTCCTACTAGACTGGGGGCTAGACATAATATCTGTAAAAAAAGAAAAAGTTATCAGAAATTTCTGTCCCCTGTAAGGGAAAGAGAATAAATGTTTCTAGATATAAGCTCAGTGAAATTGTCTCTGGTCTAAGTGTTCAGCATTATTTTCATTGGCACAGATGAAAATTTTGTTAGTGAGTAGGAAGCTTTCCTTGAGTCCCATGGCGGGACAACATCTTTAGTATTTCTTTTGTTGTTATTGCAGTTGAACAACAGTGGCCCTCCAGCCACAGTGCTTTCTGTGAAAATAGACAAAGCAGAGGAAGCTGTACTGGACACTGTCAGCTGAAGTCAAAAGGACAAATTTAAATTAAAGTTGTTGATCCAGCTCTCTCTTAACTTTGGAAGCAGAACCTGAACTTTATGAATCAAAAATCTGAATCTGAATCAAAGTCCGTCTTTGGAGCCGATTCTTTGATTTGATTCTGAAGCTTTAAAATAATTTCACTCTTCCCATTGTAAAGTCCCTTTACCACTGCTCCTGGTGCCTCCATTTTTTGCTCTGATCCTCCACTGATGGGCAGTTTTTAAGCTGTTCTGAACTAGAGCAAGTCATATCCCAGGTGACAGGCTGATTCCAGAGATGGTGGCAGGTCTGGGATGAGCCCTGAGGCTGCCACAAACCAGCAGCAGTTGCTGTTAAATGGCCTCTTTGCCATCCTTGCTTTGTTTCCAGACCTTGATTTGACCAGAGCTTGGCTTATTCTTAAAGGGGTGATTCACTGCTGGTATCCCCATATGTCCATACTCATTCTCTCAGCTGACTTTTCACGCAGCAGATGGTTTGCTTAGTTGTTGCATTCATACACCAGATTTTTTACTACCTTAATGTTGCACATTATCAGTGGAAATGTGGTAAGGGAGGATGATGATCTCTAGTGATAATTGAAATTGAACTTCTGTGACTCTTGCTGCAACTGTGGTATGTACCTAACTCCCAGATTATTCTGCCTTATGTTGTTTTCTGTCCCTGTTCTATTTCACCAGAAGTACAAGGCTGTAAATCCAGATTTCTGACTATTATTTTCTGCCAAATCAAAATAAACAAGAACAAATTTTTATTTTATTTTTTTTCTTACCGAAAAGAAAGCCCTATATAGAATTGAAGCAATAGGCATAAGAATGCTGAAAATTTTGTTATCTTATTAACCACTCAATTTCCCATACTTTAGCTGTGGAAAATGGGGCATCAGGCTGTCTCTGTTCCCTTTATTACGTGGTAGGGAACATCACTTAGATCTCCTGTCGCCTTTACAGTTAAATATTTTGAAGAATGGCATTTATGCTTGCATTTAACTGCACCACAAATCTGTTGTAATGAATACAAGCTAGAAATGTATTTAGGTGTGCTGTGTCAGAATGTGTACTCTGTATTTTATTGCTTGTGCCATGCACTGTGAAACCTGCAGCAATTGCAAACTTTATATTTGTGTTGGGTGTGTAAGTGCTAAAGAAAAGCATGCAAATTCAAAGTACAGATGACATCTTAAGAGCTCAGATCAGACTGTTCTCCTTGTCTTCACTGTTCAGAAAACCTCTGTTCAAAAAATTATTCTTCTCTTTCATAAGACTCTTTCACCAGTGTGGACTACTAGACAAGTATGGATTTAAATATGGCTTCAAACTCCTGTGGCATATTGAAGTTCTGTCTCAAATCCGGTAGTGAAAATAAATGTAGAAATATGATTACTTTTCACAACATTTAGTTCTGGTCTCAAGGAAACAGTCTGTTTAGATGTCATTTTGCCTGATGACAAATATTATTTTAAATATTTTTATATTTTAAAATAAAGTGTTTTCCTAAATTTCTTTATAAAAGGTGTAAGACTGGATATGTTTCCTCAAAATAATTAATGAAATTCTGTGTATTAATATTTTCTGATGTTCCCTTGTAAAAAGCTGCTTGGTTGGCATTGTTCTTTAACTCTTCTAACAGAGCTGCGACTTGCCACTGTGCCAGATTCAGGTCTGTATATGCTTGCATACAAATTTATTAGCTACTGTAACTAGGTGTAGTTCTACTCATTATAGGGCAACTTTGTTAACCACTTTCCTATTAATTCTTCTAATGCAAAAGTAATTTTTTTATAGAAGAGACATGCTACCTGCAGAGTTACAGTTTCCTTTCAAATTGCAATATTTTAACTGATTTAAAATTACTTTATTTAGTGTGTCTCTTTGGTACTGTGTATCATATTTTAAAACACAGTAAAATTGTAAGTGTTCTGAGTGACTGAGTTACAGCAGAGCATTTTAAATTTTAATGAGGTTGAATTTGGCTTTACAGTGATAAAGATGGAAACGATCTGAAATTCAAACTAGGTTTAGCAGGTAAGTAGGAGTCAACACAACAATAGACTGGAGCTGGTGGGGTCGAGTAGCTGACTGAGGCTTTTCTGTCTCTCAATTTTAACAAGTTGATGAATTTCTTTAAGGATGCTCTGGAGGGTGAGGAGGGGATGTAAACTGTCAGAGATGAGTCTATGAATATTTTACCTAGAATTTCACTTACCCCTGTGCATCATCTCTGAAACAGAGACTGGCATCTCACCTGTTTTTTTTCCTGTTCCCCAGAGACAAAAGCTGCTACCCAGCATGGTGTTGTGTCCATTTCTTCTTAAATTTGAACCAGTAAGAAGACAATAGGACTAGCAGGTATTAAGGACATTGCCCTACATATACAGGATAACTGAATGGTTTAACATATGAATTGTGTGAAGGAGTTTTAACATCATTGGGGAAAAAACCTCAAGCCACAAACACCGTCCCCACCACTCCCCTGCTTATGGCATTTATAATGCAATAGTCTGTTATAGACATTTGGATATTTGAATCAGGAGGAGTCATGTAAGAAGAGAGAGTTCTTTTATTTGGTTGTTGGGGGGGAAGTGTTTGTTTATTTTTTTCCTCTGGAACCCTGAGGAAAGATTGTTGGCCAAGAATTGAGAATGAGCATACAATCAGCCAAACATATCTGAGATCAGGTTCTTCTAGTACTCTGATCTATTTATTATAGGGTTTTTTAGTATTTTCTCATCTGTCATCTAGATATTAGAGAACCATAATTGGAGCCTTTGTCCCATGTCATGTAGAGAGCTGTTACTAATGACTTCTTCATACTTTTTTTAAAAAGAAAATAGTAATCTACAGACCAAAAAGATCTCAGCTGTAGAAGTATATGTCTAAAGCAGATGAAGTTTTCGTTGAGATCATTTTCTTGGCTTGAGCAATACTATTTGTATTCAGTAATAATGGCTACATTAAAAAAATAATAACAAAAGTCCAGTATTTTATACTGACAATTACTGTTACACATTCAGTACAAATTCTCAAGAAACTGTTTAATTTTGTGAACCATTTTTTCACTCAACGTATTTATTAATTCCTTAAGTGCCCAGGGAAAAGTCTGCTTGAAAAAGTAAAGTTTTGAATCTCTAGCGAATTTTAAACTGTGGCCAAAAGGTCTTTGGTTCTTAGGTACTGAGCCCAAATAGCCACAATTTATCATACCTCGATTGAAGCAATTATGGGAGCTACCTTAATTCTATTTTTGTTTCTGTTTAGTTGCTTGGTGGTGATTTTTGGGGAAAATGTGTTCATTGTTTGGTGAGAGATTTTTTAATATTTATTTTACTTTCTCTACAGACCCCCATGGCTAAGATCCATTAACTGTCCTGTTTCTCTGCCTCTGGCATAGAACTTTTCTTCCATGCTGTTCAGATCAAGGCAGTGCTGAAATCTCATTTATCTAATAAGTTGTCAATTTCATTTCTACTGGTAAAACTGAAGTCTGATAAATAAGTAGATGTCATTTCACGATTCATCTTGAAAAACTGAATTAAAATAAGGAATTTTGTATCATTTATAATAAATTTAAACAGATTGGACGTGTAATATTGATAAAAATATTCAGCATATTCAACATTTGACGTGTTCACAAAGGACTGCTTTTTCAACTTAATGAGTTCAGTAAAACTGTGTGTGTTTGTTGGTTTTTAATGAAGAAATCTTTACAATGGAGGACTTTTGAGTCTAGAAAATGTGGACAACTCTTGTTTGGCCTGTGCTAGCAGTATGGCTGAGTTTTTGAAAGTGCAAATTCACTTGTAAATTTTTAGAGTCGCTTTATTACATTTGGGTAAAATTATAGTGCATAAAGCACTAGAGAAAATTATTTTTTCTCCCAGATGAAACTGGCTGCAGTCCTGTTTCCCAGTAAGGGTTTTATGGAAGCATTTCTGTGCATTGAATGTGTCATAGTCTTCTTTCCATCGATACTGATGTTGGCTTTCTCTCAATATGGAAGTTATTTCAGGCAGCACTACCTTATTGAAAAACCATAAAAATATATAGACGGGGCATTTATTTGTAAAATATCATTAGCCCAAACATTGAATTTTCACTGTGGCTCCTTTGAATTGTCTTCTATTTCCATGCTTATTGGTTGAATAGGTTTCAAACTCTTGATTCTTTCAAGTCATCAGTCTTTATTTCCAGAAAGTGGCAAATGCTACAGGCATAACAGGCAGAAGCTATGCTTGTTATCCATGTTATAGTGAATTTTGTGTCTTTTCAATAAAAAATGTGTTAAATTTTGTCTAGACATATGTGGCTGTTTATGTATAGTTGTACATGTTGCTTTTATATAAATCTTGATGCTTTATTCTTTAGACAACATTTTTCTTTTCTTCTTTCCTTGTCTCTCAGCCTCAGTTCTGGCAAGCAAAACCCAGTCTAAGGCAAGAGTTCCTGTAGTAGCATGTTCTGTCCTTGGCTACTTGCCTTACAGCTCCACACTGCAAGAAAGGAAGACCTGAAGAGCTTTTTATATAAAGCTTCTAGGACTAAACTTGTGGTAAATAGAGGTAAAAGGTGAATGGCATAATGAACTTTTTTTTCACCACTGCTTCTTTGATGAGTTCTATGTTTTGGTAGTCTATAGAAATAAGAAAATTATTCTGCTGCCATTGGCATAATTAATCATAGAAGACTGCTAACAATGATGTAAAGGGGCATTGCTAGCGGGAAATCGGTCTGTATCAATTAAGAGTTTGCCTAATTGAATTCTCGTAATCGTAGAGAGAATCTGAAGAATTGACTAGATGGAAAGGTTGTGTGTCTAGTTTGTCAAATGTCCAACATTTGTACTGAGAGGTACTAAGAGATGTAACTTGTGTCAAGGTCTGTTGAAATATTTAATTTGAACTGAAAATAAAAACATTTGCTGTGCTTTTGTTTAAAATATACTGAAATTGTGTTCACTTCTTATGAGGAGAGAGTAAAATTATATCAATTAACATTTGTAGATTGAATTCTTTATACAGGAGAAAACCTATCCCCTACCCCTTTCTACCTTGCTGATTTCCTTACAGAACAGATCACTTTTTTCTATAGATTATGAATAAGTTTTGCAAAATTGCACCTGAATTGGTGTCCTCTAATACAGGATACTACTTTTCATTATTGTTGTTTTGTAAACTTATATCTGGAGATATATCTCTGCATGGGGTAAAAAAGAAATAAATCTGTAGAGGGTGACTGAAAATAAAATGGAACTTTTTTTAGATAACCAGGCACTGAATAGCAGCATTTCTTGTATTTCCAAACCCCTAACCACACTAGAGTCCATTCCTTGAATGAGAAAACCTTTACACATCCCCACACATATCCCTTTCCATTGTTTTCTTCCTTCAGTTAATATGCTTTCAGATCAAGGCCTACTTTCTGTTATTTTCTTGGTAAAACTGCAGGTGTGATATTGTGTCTTCAGTATGTCTCCAAAACCTTTTCCCAATTCAAAAAATAATCTATGACACATTCTAAGATTTCCTCAGGGGATGCTGCTACAGCAAGAGAAGGTGGCTGAGCTTGCTTTCATGGGGAGGAGACCTATACATATACTGTACGTATCTCTGTGTACAGTTTTATGAAGAACTGGTTTGTTGGTGCTCACAACTAAAATTTCCTTTAAAAAAATATAGGTTAGCTAACACAAGTTGCAATGGAAAGATTAAAGCAGGAGAGACACCTAAATTTCATTTAACTAACAAACAGCTTGGACTAACCAGTGAAGGAAATTTTGTTGTCTGTCCTTCTGATCTCATTAGGAAACTAATTTTTGAGAACATTCTAGAAGGAATTTGTTGCATATTTTGAGTGATCATATATAGTAGGCGTGAGGCTTCTTACTTGTTCATTAAGAGTTAATTTTTGATTCAGCTGCAGCCCTCTCTATTATTTCTTTCTGCTGTAAGGAGGTACCTTGTTTCTACAATGCAAGAAGGAAGGAAAAATATGTTGGTGCCTATCACATTACTTGCTTACTATTTCTGTAGGACTTAATCAGCTTTCATGGGGCATTCAAAAAAAGAAAAAAAAAAAAAGCCCAATAAACTAACCAAGGTAGAAATAAAATCTAGAGGAATGGGCTATTAATTTCTTGTGTGCATTATGTCTTTCCACTGCATGATATTTGGGGCACAGGACATGTGCTTTCCAAGCTTGACCGTTCCCTCAGCAGAGAATAAGGAAAAATGCAAAAAGCCATGAACTTTTCTTTAGGCTAACACAATTTTATTTGCTAAATTGTCACGTTTGAAGGAAGACAGAGCCCTGAGATGGAGTGACTAGAGACTCTGTATAGGTTTAATTACCCCTCTAAGCATAAAAATATTAAGTGTACCTGAATACTGATAAGTGCAAATAAATAATTTGGTGAATGAAAATGTCTATAGACATGCTTCCTGCAGGATAAACACCTTCATCAGGGTTCTCATATATTTATACTGCCCACTAGGGGAGACAGGTACTTTAACTGACCTTTTTGGTGTTCAGCTTTTGGGGTTTTTTGTGGGGGAAGGGGGAAGTTTGTTTTGTTTTGGTTTTTTTTGTAAAAAATTTTCTTTTCTTTTGGGTGGGGCTTTGTCACTACTATTGTGCCTCAAAGCAGAGAGGAGACAAAACTTGGCCCTGTAGTTTGAGATCAGGATCAGTGGGTACCCCTAATTCTTCCAAGATGTCAACTGCAGGGCTAAGACTCTCTGTTGGCCTCCTCTGGTACAAATCCTTGGAAATGCATGGCAGTAAACGGTTCAATGGCAATGAAAGGCATATTCCATACTTGGGTAGGAAGGATAATTACAGATATTTTAAGAACTGCCTGAACGTTTCAGAGTGACTCATCCCTAGGTTCTTCTGCACATCTGGTATATTTTTCTGTCGTAGCTATCTTGCAACCAGGATGTTATAATTCAGTTTGTATTTGTGCATGTCTATTCCCTGTATGGCTTAGCCTGCCTTAACAGTGTGTAAATACTGCAGAGTAAATAACAAATGAAAGGTGAGCCTGGAAAGACACTGTTCTATTAGTCATTTAAAAGCTCAGACACCTGGGATAGAATTTTCATGAATCTATCTTCTGAGAGACTTTCAGTGAAGGGTGAATGTCAGTCATCTAGCATGCTGATTTGATAATAGTTTGGATCTATTTCAGATACCTGTCTGCATATCAGACTGAAAATGTTGAATCTGGAAGGAAGGGGAAATGAATTATTTCAGGATGTTCATGAATACCTGTAGTTAAATTTTGGTTTAATCCTAATTAAAATCAGTCTTGTCTTTTAACAATATGGTGAATCCCAATGGGAATCAATGGGTGTGGACTGGGATCCACCCCACCCCAGTACACACCCAGAGGTATACTAAAGGTGAAAACAAAAGGGATTCAACTAATTATTTTGATCTTCCTGTGAGGATTTTTTTGCTTAAAAAAACCCAAAATGGTACCAAAAGAAGGATGACAGCATGTATCTGTTCTCCCCTCTTCTTTTACAGCTCCAATTGCTCTGAACACACATCACAAAACCAAAAATCCTATAATGATTTGGGTGGAATGGACCATAAAGATCAACTTGCTCCAACTGTCCTTCTTTGGGCAGGAGCACTTCCCACTAGACCAGGTTGCTCAGAGCCCCATCCGACCTGGCCTTGAACACTTTCAGGGATGGGGCATCCCCAGCTTTGCTGGGCAATATGTTCCAGTGCCTCATCACCCTGACAGTAAAGACTTTCTTGTTAATATCTAATCTAAACCTACCTTTCTTCAGCTTAAGGCCATCTCCCCTTGTCCTATCACTACATGCCCTTGTGAAAAGTTCCTCTCCAGTTTTTTTGTAGGCTCTCTCGAGTACTGGGAGGCTGCTGTAAGGTTTCCGCTGGGAGCTTTTTCTGGTGAGGTCTCAAAGGGCAGAATTCCCTCCTTCACCCTGCCAGCCACGCTGCTCTTGACATAACCCAGGACACAGTTGGCTTTCTGGGTCTGAGCACACACTATCAGCTCACATTGAGGTTCTCATCCACCAACACCCCCAAGTCCTTATCCTCAGGGCTGCTCTTTTTGCATCCTCTGCCCAGCCTCTGCTTATGCCTCACACTTAATTTCATGGATTTATTTTTTTGCAATGTAACATTTGCAGCTTTGTTTAGTATCCAGTTACAAACTCAGGAGCTGAATCATAGTAGCTGTACTCCTATCTGAGATTAGTTGAATCTGTGTGCATTATTGTGGATTTTTCTTTTCCCTAGTTTTGGAACAAAACTGAGGCCCCTGAGCAACGCGGTCTGTGAGGAGCGGCTTGCTGCTCTCAAAGAAATCATTTGATAAATGGAGTGATAGAAGGCTTCAGGGGAGTGCTCTGTCAATTTCAAGAGGAATAAAGTGTGTTTAATTAAAGTAATCTCTGTTTAGATTAAAATAAATCATTTCGTGCCAAGGGTGGGTTTTTTTAATGACTATGGGTTGCCATTCAAAGGAGATGCAGGAAGCTGATATAGTACTTAAAACTTTATTTCCTCAACTCATGATTGATCACTTAGATCACATACTCTGCCAAGAAAAATGTTTATTAAACAGTATTCCACAGCACACCAGTAATTGGTAGGAGATGTGGCACTGAGAAAAGAGCAACAATTCTGGAACAGAGAAGTTCAAAGGGACAGAGACTTTGCAGTGCATCAGAGGATTACCTATTTTAAAGTGAAAACCCATGAACTGTAGTCTGCCAAGTCCTGTCAGCACTGTAATAGTTGCCAAGAGAAGTGTCCTGCAGTTAGGCAGTCTCAAAATATTAGGTCTACAGACAAAATTTAGGAGTATAACTGCTCTTAATGAGCTTGGAAAAAATTAGTGATCCAGCCTCCAGTTGTGAGGGCAGTTTTATTACTGCCTCAGTCTCTCGCTTTTAATTTCTTTTCTTCTCTGCTTTTTGACTTTTTTTAATTTTTTTTTTCTTTTTAGCCAGTAGCTTGGCTCAAACCCATTTTGATGTCCCCAATTATTTCTATGTCTTGTGCTGCACAGCAGAACCTAAAATTATCTGAGCTCTGCAGTGGCAGGAGCACCTGCTGTCTCAGAGCTTTCTCCCATGTACAGCTGAACATTCCCCATACTGAAAAGCACTGGGGAAACAGCTGAACAGTTCTTCAGAACTGATGAAATGATATGTGATGTTGAGGATCAGGGAGAATAGCACAGTTTGTAACAGAAACAAGCTTTGAAGAACAGCTTTCTCCTGGAAAAGGTGTTGGTGAATGCCTTCATGCCATGTAATGAGGAACAGAAACTTAAATTTCTACAGATATACACAACTTGGAGTTAGGTGTCTTGGCTTTCCATGTTTAAGGAATGTAAGTAACAAAAGAAAGGAGGATGGTGCCTCATGATAATATTTATTATGACTTATCAGGAAGATATGGCTTTTGGGTTTGTGACTGGGTGTCCTCTTTCTTCTCCTTTCTTCTCACACTAGGTCAGAGTTAATCCATTGATCTTTGTAACATATATATACCCTAAAATGGTTAATCTATCTGGTGACCTAAAGGTTTTCTTCATCCAGGTAACACCACTGATGAGGCTGGCTGTTATAAACTTCTGCACTGCTTCTGTGAAATAAACACAGAGCTGCTGCTGCTTCCTGTACACTACACAGAACTTCTAGGACAGGTATCATTTTGTCATGGTTCCACAGCTCTCCTTGGCTTCCTTCAGCACCGAATAAGCCTTTTTCCTGTTGGCATGTAGCATTCTCTGGCAAAATATGCAGTGAACAAAGCTGAACCACTAGGGTGAATGTTGTCTGCTCCAAGGTGTGATTCGGTTAATTCTCCATCCCAGATCTGAAGATGAAACACTAACCTGAGTTTGACTGGATTCCTCATGTGCTCAGTACCTTTGAGAATTGAGTTATTGCATATCAAATATTTGTGCATGATTTGTCTTTAATGCTCTGTGCCCAAGTGTGGTTTAGCTTCTGAGGGTAGTTGCAGTGGAAATTAGGTACTTTTTAATAAAAACTATAGCCAGTGGTGCTGGACTGTGGATTATGTTTTGTGTAAAGACTTCCTTGATGTGCTATTTAATCCCTGTTGTAGTTTAAGAGTGCTAATCCCCAATTTATTTCTCCTGCCAAGATTCTCTAAGCCATGCTGCTGCCTGTTCACTCTCTCTCCTCCTTTTCTGTCCCCATGGGCAGCTGGAGAGAACTGGAGACACGAAAGGCAAGGATCAAAGGCTGAGATAAGAGCAATTTATTGGAAATGGCAATGAGATAAAAAATTAACAGCAAGAGTATTAACAACAAGAGTGTGCATGGATCTTTCCTGTTCTAGTGAAGAGCTGTGAAGTTTAGTGATCTCTTCATTGATTCCAATTATGTAATTAATTTATCTGTGTATTTTAGACTCCTTTTTTCCTTATGCAGGAATAATGCTGGTTTACTTTTACAGTAAAATCATTTTTTTAGAGACATTAAGAATAGCTTACCTTTTGAAGTTCTTTTAAACTCTAGTAATAAACACTTACAGTTCTGGCATTCTAGTATTAAAGCTAAAACAGCAAATGTGATGGCAAGCTGCTTTCATCTGACTCTCTGGTTTTGACTTCAGTCAAGCCCTCCAAGACGATCGTTTCACAGCAATTTGTTTTCTACAGATTGGTCCATTCTTTTCCAAACTACTTTCATGGTTTTGGGGTTAAAAAGAATGTGTGCTGTATATTTCTATATTAGTGCCCTCAGGGGGTTACTTGGTTGCAGGAAACAAGTGTCATGGCAACTGAAAGAAAAGCATCTCTCCAAGCTGCTAGCCCAGCATGGTTCTCCTTTCGTGCCTCTTGCCACTCTGAACTGCCATTAAGAAAAGTGCTCCTTGGGGTTTTGTTCACTGTTTTGGTTTTTTTTTTCCCTGCAGCAGTCTTCAGTAACTTTCTTCAGTTCTTCCTTTTCACTCACTCTAAAATTTGGAAAAAAATCTTAAAGTTAAAAAATTATGGAGAAATAAGAGATGTAAGCAAATCTTAAAAGCTGTGGTCCTGGCAGAAAAAAAGGAAACAAGTAAGAAATATTGATTTTTCAATTAGCCAAAAATAACTCAAATTTATTCAATCTGAATATTTTGCAAATTAACTCTTTTCCCTTTGCACAGGCAGAAATTGAACCATCGTGAATTCTCTCAAATTCCTTAAAGCTTTTATTTAATGTGCATCCTTGCTGTATGTTTGAGATCCAGCCCCCTCATCTGAGGGGATTTTTAATGATTTTGCAAGAAAATTTTCAGACATATTTAAAATATTTAAAAGCAAGACTGCAAAGCAAGTCAACACAGACAATCTTAGGTAGTCCTTGCACTAGTACAGAAATAGCATGTTGTTAACCCTTTCTGTCACTCTTTGGGTCTCTGCATTGAGATGCTTGAGTTAAATAACTGAAGTGTAGAGAAGAAGGGTATTTGAACAGGCTATTTACACCTGTTAAATGTAAAGCATTACCTTTATGGCAACCTTGCTAATTTGCTGATGGCACAAAATTTAAGAGGAAGGTATATCTGAAGAACTCCTAATGTTAATTTAAGTACAGTGACTTCTGAGTTGAATGAATAAATAATCAAGCAGGCTAGAGGCACAATGAAAAATTGTTGCCTGATCATGCAATTCTGCTGAGTTTAAAGCCATGTTAGAGTGCTGTTTACAGTCACAGGAGATTGATGGAAAATTTGTTTGGTTCAGCATGGTTGGAAGCAGCTGTGAACACTTCACAGAACTGACTGCTGAGTTGGAGGGTCTTTGTCTTGTCAGCAAAAATTTTGGATGCTTCTACCGCTTCAAGATCTGCCTGCTACAAGAATTTGCAAATCTCACTTTTGGTCAAATAGTTTTGTAATGGAGAGCAGGGTTAGGGTGAACTGACTTTCTGTTTTGAAATTCAGCAACTGGAAGTCTGCAGGCTATCCTGCTGCCCATCCTGTGGTTTTTCCCAGGGTGAATTACAGATGCACTGAGGTGGGAACAGGCTTCTGGAAATCATCTGGACCATAGTCCACTCCTCCCACCCCAACTGGATCAGAGAGGAGTGTAAAACTACAGGAGGTTGCTCAGGGCTGTGTCCAATCTAATTTCAAATATCTACAAGGACAGACATTATAATACGCCTTCTTTTCTGCAAGGGCATATTGCTGCTATGTGCTCTACTTATCCTTTGTTACACCTAGGTCCTATCTGTAAAGCTTTTGGGGTTTTGTGTGGTCAGAGTCCAGCATGTGCTCGTGAATGGGTTTCCTCCCCCATAGGTTTGGTATTTTGCATTTTCGTTTATTGAACTGCATGAGGTTCCTGTCTCCTCCCTTCTCCAGTCTGTTCACATCCTTCTGCATAATAGCAAAGCAGCCTGATATAGCAACCACTCCTCCTAATTCAATATAATCTGAAAACTTGCTAAAGTTGCACTCTTTCCAATTATTAATGAGACTTGTCATGAAGAAGTTCAATTGTATCGATCTCAGAACACATCTCTTGGGAACACCAAGCACTCCCTCCAACTGGACTTCAGTGCCACTGGTGACAATCTTGCGAGTCCAGCAGTTCGGTCAGTTTTCAGTCTGTTTACTTACCCCATAATTCATCAGCTATGATGTCATGGGAGATAGTGTTAAAGCCTGACTAAATTTGTTACAAGCAACATTCATTACATCCCATTCTCTCTGCCTCCTTATCCACAAAGCCAGTCCCATGACCTTGCAAAGATAACTGGAGTTTATCTTACAGTGATGTTGGCCTACTCCTTCAGCACCCATGTCAACGTGTTCAGCTTGTGTAAGCATTCCCAAACTTGGTCCTTACACATCAAAGAGATGTCTTCTCTGTCCTCATAAATTTGTTGGTAATACTGGAATTTCAGAGAAATTATGATGCTTTGCCTTTTCACTGATACGCAGTTCTAATGTCCATTAAGCTTATGAGACTCCTGCCATTTGGATCAACCAGTGTTCATCAGAATGCTCTGAAATTTCAGAAATCTGTTTCAATGAGGGAAATAATGGATGCATTGACACTTATTCCCCACTCTCCTCTGCAAAAAACTCACCAGAGCAATGATTTTTAGGTCCACTCCATTCAGTTTGGCTTAGGTTTTTTTGATGAGTGAGTGGTGAGATGATGCTTAAATTGAAGGCTGAAGGAATTTTTAAATAAAGCTAAACTGAGGCACTAGAAGAACAGAATTTGGAGGAAAAAAATTAAATGGGGGATATGTGAAATCTAAGTACTACCAGTTACGAAGGTGGAGAAAGCGCTCAAACGATCTGGTGGAAAAGAAATTAAATTCACTCCTAATTACCTCAGACTGGACTGGAAGGTCATCTACATCTTAAAAGATTATTTTGCTTGTTTTTTCCTTTGCCATTACTGTTCAGTTGGGGAGCAAAGAGTTAACTTAAATGTACACTCTGGGAAGTCCGATAAAGCTCTGTCTGCAGAATTAGCAGTGTAATTCTGCTAAATCTGCAGTTTACTGTGAAAAGTGCCACTTCTGCATGCTAAACTCTAAATCCAGATTAGAAGGTGTTCGTGAATAGTGAACAAATCCTGCTAGAATCATCCTACCCTGTTTTACTTTTATAGAATTCAGTGGGCAAATTCATCCCAAAATCTTACATAACTTTGCTTCTAATGAATTTCTAATTTTAAAATGAATGGAACGCAGCTTGAACAGTGGTAAAACATTTTAATTGTTTTGGGGTTTTTTAGTGTGTTATATTGATACTTGTACCTTCATTCATCTAATATTATCTTGAGTTTGTTGCTTGTCAGTGTTTATTTGGTTCTGTGAGTAGCAGTGGATCTCTACTGGGTTTGAGTGTGTTTTGTTGTTTTTTTTTTTAATCCATTAGGATATGATCATGGTAGTATTTTGGGGTTTTGGTTTAGGTTTCTTGGTCACAGTAATAATACTACTACTAATATACTTCCTACTAATGATGTTATTAGTAAATTGCATTTACCAACTGGTCTATTTAATTATAAATATTTATCTACTTTTGTTAAATCTGCTTTTTTAAAATTTTTTTTCTGGGGATGGCAAACCTGTTTGAGCTGCTATTTAATTATTGAAAAACCTGAATGTAATGCAGTAGCAATAACAAGCTCTATGGTGATCTAGCAAGTGACAGGCGATCTGTCCACATTTCTTGTGTATAGGTAGGTTTTTCCCTCTTTTTTACTTTATTCTTTCGTCTAATTATCTATGTCAGAAATAACTTATACTTCTGGCTGTAGCACAGAAATGGAAGAACTGTATACGGATTTCTGACACTGCTATAATCTTTCTGGTGTGGCCTTGGGGCTACTGTTTGACTTAGATTTATTTTTTTTTTTACAAAAAAATGATAATACCTTTTTAATTCTAGATGTTTGTTTAGCATATGATAACTGGTGTGTCTTTTGTTCAACTTTTTTTCTTAGCTTGGAGAAAAAGAGTCTCAGGAGCAATCTTATTGTTCTCTGTAGTTCTTTCTGTGTGAAGGGAGCTTGTAGTCCTGTGCTGATTCAGTCTCATCTACCAGGTAACAGGTGACAAGACCACAGGAAATGGCCCCAAGTTGCACCTGGGGAGGTTTAGATAGGATATTAGGAAAAAAAATTGTTCACTGGAAGGATTTTCAGGCATTGGGACAGAATGCATAAGAAAGCAATGGAATCACCATCTTCGGAATTATTCAATGAGGCACTTGTGGATGTGGTTTAGTGATGAACACTGTGATCCTGGGATTTGTGGTTGATGAGATCATCAAGATTTTTCAACCTTAATGAATCTGTGATTCTACTACAGACATGTTATTCTTTAAAGAAAAAGGCCCACACTCAAATCTTGCTAAGATGAAATTAATTTAAGAAGAGGGATGATTAGTGGTCTTATCATTTTTTTCTTCTCTACTAGGTGTTAAGCTTACCTTCATCTCTCACCTGAGCTGGCTGGTACTGTTTTCCTTTTCCCCTGCTGCTTTTCAAAGTTCTTCTCAGTCTCTGTTTAATAGTTTACTTTTTAAAAGTTTAAGAGTATTGTTCAGGCTCCATGCACAGCTTTCTGCCTAAAAGGGTCATCTTTGAGACAACTGAGGGTAAGAGCATTTTGATTTATAATTTACAGGAAGTGTGTAGTTGTAGGTGTGCTGATGAATAGCTCTTTGGAGAGAATAGAAAAGAATTAACTTTCAAACAAAGTGCTGCCTTTGCTAATAAAAATACAAATACACAGCTTCAGAAAGTATGCTTTTGTATTTTTTCCTTAATTAAAAGTAGAAAAAAATTCCCTTGGGGAGAGAGAAACATTGGTAGATTCAGCTTAAGAGACTTTCTTTACCTAGAGAACATCTAAATTATTCCTAGGTACCAAGGTGATGTCTGAATTTTACTTCACTTCATATATATGACTTTATAATAATTACAGTAGCTGGGAGTATGGAAAATGCAACATGCATTGTAAAGCAGCAGATGTAAAAACAGTAAAACCTCCTTAAAATTAAAATATGCCATTCTCATGGGCCACATGAAATACCGTATTCAGCTGTGGTATTCCTCCATCTCAAAGTCTGTGGGAGTAAATAATAATGAAAAATAATTATTAAAAAATTCTTGATGCTTAAGTTAAGATAAACTGAATGCAGTCATATAGAGATATGGGGCAAGGCATGCAGCCATGATAGAAGGATGAAATCTCTTCCTCAAGCATTTGACCCAAGTGAGGGCTACCTCACTTTGCTTATGCCAGTCTGGGATGCTGCCACCTCCCTAGTTAGGTTCTGCTCTATTTCTTTTTTCCTGGCAATCTGCAGTGATGTTGGGCTGAGGCAAAATGGCAGTCTCAGATTTCTGTCCCTTTGTTTTGTGTCTCAATTCTTTTTCTGTGGCTGACAATGGAAATAAGCAGCAGTTTAAGTGATGTGGCTTTGCTTTGTTTCTTTCTTTTTTTGCAAAGGAGTTGTTATTTGTAACAGAGTTGCAGTCAACATAAAGTGCTCTGAATTGTGAACAATTAAAAACACATTATATTTGAGCCACAATTTCTGATTGTGAAATTGCCCATGACAAGTTGCAATGGGGATGCCTCTTGAGCTGTAGTAACTACGTCTACTTTCCTCTTTTGCTTTTCCAGAGTAACTGGAATGGGATTATCTGAAAGCCAGATGCAGCTGTGCAGTGCTTCACTTTGCTCTCAATAACCCACATCATCCTCTAATAAGATAGCTTCAAAACTAATGAGAGCCCTTGGCTGCAAGTCTCATTAACCCACCCTCTGCCTCAGGTACTTATTAAGCATTCTTCTCTTGTTTGTTTGGCTCTTGAGATACAGAAGTGAGGAGTGGAAGGTGGTGCAAAAATGCTGTAGTGAACTTTTTTTAAAATGTCCTGACTGGGGAAAAAATAACAGATGTCTTATCTCATTGCATCTTTCAAAATAGAGGAGCTGTCAGTGCCCTGATTTATTTAAAAAAGGAGGAAATTACCTGAGCTACGAAAATGTGCTGCTGACACAAGCTACACTCAGACTAGACTTCCATGGGATGAATTAATGAATATAATGCTGTTGGGCAATTTACAGTATAGACCCTGATCTGAAAAACAGAATTAGACAAGGAAGAACTAGTGCAGAATGGAACAGGAATACAAGCAACTTTGTGGCTGGAGAAGAGAACAACCTCAATGTCCCATGCTGGGGGAGAGAGGTGTGGAAGTGGTGGAACAGAGCAGAACAAAAACTCACGATCCCTGGGAAAGTAGGATATCAGTATTCTCCATGTTTGATGTGTTATCAGTATCTACCATGCTTGTATTCTTACTTTTGTCAGCTTTACCAAGATGCTGTGCAGTGGTGATGGATCATTCACAGCCTCATACACTATGTGTCTGGCTCTACTAAACAATTAGTTGGGATATCAAGTGATACTAAAAACTTTTGAGCCCAGGAATTTGATATGCTACAGAGTATTTAATCAGTTTTCTTTGGCTACCAGTGGCATTATCCATTGTCTGCTGTATATGTCTCTTTCATCATTTACCAAATGTTTTCTGCAGTAACCACATCTTATTTATATATTATATGAGAGAAAATAAAAGTTTAATGCTGTCAAATCTGTGTGGGATAAATAGTTGAAATCTGAGGATAAAAACAAAATCCCTGTAGGAACAGAGCTAAAAAGTAAAGTGTCCCCTGATTTTATAATGCCATCCTTTCTGTTGAAGATTTTTTTTTTTCCCCACACTTCTCATTGAAACCTGTGATTTCCTGTATTATTGATATTGCTATTGGAACTTATGCTATGTTAGGGCCTATGTCTTCTCTGGCCTGTGAGGAGACAGACTGGTGTCACTGTGTCAAGTGTTTTTGTCCCCAGATGTGGTGCAGATGTATCACCCACACAGTCATATAAGAAGTCTTAAATATGTGTTTTCTCACCTGTGAAAATGGCTGCAACACTGAGCAAGAACACTTTGGAAGCAAATGACTACCATAAAGTACACTAATAAGAGGAGTAAAACACTAAACCCTGAGTGTTGTGACCGTTCTTTCAAAATTTTTTTTAGTTTTGTAGCTACCCTTAACTGTTCCACAAGTTTTCCTTGATCAGCCTCCATATTTTTTGGATTATGTCCTTTTTAATTTATTTGTAAGCATTTCTTTATTCTCATCACCATTAATTAGATAGCTACTAATTGTAGCCAAGAACCAATTTATCTAGCAGCACTTTATCCTGACTAAAGCAGAAAAAAAATTAGGAGTGGAAGCTGTATTTTAAGCACCAGATGATTTTGTTTCAGAGGTCTTGATCAAATTAAATGGAGGATCAAATTAAGTGCCAACTGGTAACTAAATTATACTGTAGACACTGTACTCGCAACAACTAGTTTTCCCATGCAAATGCTTATGAGGTGAAAATGGTAGTTATTTAGAGCTGCAGCAGCTGTGTCCCATATTTTTGACTCTCTTTCATTCATCTGTCCCTCAGTCACTTCAGAGGAAATATGGCTTCTCCAGGAGACACGTTCAAACTGCCCTAATGCCGCAGTTTGGTCTCTTTCCAAGAAATGCCATACAAGTAATGCAGTCACTGATTCCTAACTGAGGCAGTAACTAAGGAAAGCAAGCACATCAGAAGTGCCAGTTCATGAGCTATACAACTGGCAGGAATACAAAACATAGACAGCTCAGTAGAAGCATTGTGTATCTTTTTTCTATCAAATACAGCAAGAATCTCTTGTTCATAGTCTTGATATACACAGCTTTAAAGCAATGCAAATTTTGTCAAATAGCTCAACATCCTTCATTCTAAAGTGTAATTGATTTAAGTGCGGTACGGATTTCTGTGCCTTTGCTGGGACAGGGAATAAGCAGAAGGAAATGAAGGACAGCCTTTGTAAAGTGAAGTATTAAAACCAAAACTGCAAATGGAGAATAAAACGTTTCATTGAGAAGTACATTAATGTTCACGGTGCTCTTTTTCTGCTCTAGTTGTGCATGAGGCACCTCAGGCCAAATGCCCTGGTGTGCCTGCCTCTCCTTTATGCAGTCATATGGGGTCAGGCAGAGTCAGTAATTAGCAGCTGGTAGAATGAAGTCTAATCAGTAAGTCCTGACAGCCATTTTGCACCAATCACTTTAGACAACTCCATGTTTTATAAAACCCTACTGAAGACAACAACTGAGTGCTTCTCTCTGAGTCCAGTGGCAGATTTGTGTCCATAGATGCAAGGAGTGTGAAAGCTTCCTTCTAGTCTCCCATGCCTTCTCATTTTTCTGTGCAAGTGGCAAATCCTGTGAATCAGCTGAGTCAGTGTTTTCAATTTCCAAAGGTATCTTTTGTTGCTGATTGCTTAGGGAGAATTATCTTTCTTGTGAATTGGCTGAGATGGAAATTCCATTGCCATATTGGTGCGGCCCTTGCTTTTAGGTGTCTGTTACAAAGTCAAAGATAATTTTAGAGAAGAGAACATGACATACCTATAAAGAAACTTTGAATAAATCAATCTTGGTATGAGGGCTAGACATAAGATAGAGCAAGATTGTCCCAGAAGTTTGCCTACAAGATGGGAGTCCAATGGCTGTAGGAGAAGGGAATACAGGTGACCTGATCCCTGATAAGTAACAGCTGTGTTAACTTCCCAATACAGCCTTGCCCCTGATGAAGGTTTATCTTATCCAATAAAGATAAGTGTGATAAAAGGGAGTGGGTTGGCTGGTGAGGATCATGAAGGAGGAAGAACTATGAGGAAGTGTGAGTGAGAGGCTCGTGCAGAAGAAGGCTCCTGGGGAGAGAGAATCACTGTTGTGAGGTCAGTCTGGGTCTGCAGTTAGAGCCTGTTGTTGGAACCTGCACTCATAGTCTAGCTGGGTAAAAGCTGCATTCAGAGTCTGCAAACTGATATCTGCAGTCAGAGTTCAGCAGGAAATAAGCAGCACTCAGAGGCTACAAGGGAAACCTCTAGTAGGAGCTTGATGCAGCCAGAGTCAGTGAATAGTTGGAGTCAGGATGGCTGAGCTGTAGAGAGGAATAAACCAGGACCCTTTTCATGCTGTGATAAAAAAAGCAGTCTGTGTCTCAGCTCATTTCTACCCTCTAACAAGAGGGCTGCTGCAACACAAGGGCCACTGACTCTCTTCTAACCCTGTGCAATCTGAGATTTGGGTTGAGTGTTGTTTGGGATTCATCATCTACAGAGGGTTCGTCCAGTGATCATGAAGTTCTCTTCCCCTTCACCCACTCTTTCTGAACTGTCCTGGACTGTAGACAGTGCTATTAGAACAAGCAGCCAATGTGCATGAAAGTGTCTGTGTCTGATCAAGGAGGTTTCAGGTAGGAGCTGCTGTTCATTTTGGGCATAATACATACATGTGTTGTTTGGACTCTACATGTGGTGCTTAGCAAGTGCTCAGGAGAGAATGGCAATTAGAGTAAATAGAGAGCATGGCTGAATCACTGTGGGTTTGCAGCTGATGGTGTATTGATTTAAGGAAAAGAATGATGAATTTATTGCAAGAGGTGACAGTATAAAAGCAGGATAAGCAAAGTTAGCAAAACTAATGGTATGTGTAATGGCTTAGGAAAGAAAATGGTGAGAAGAGAGAGGTGTGATAATCTCTCAGGTACAGAGTAACTTTGTAATATTCCTCTCAGTTTACTGTGATAGTTAATCATAGTTTAGGATGTTCTTGGTTTATTTGTGATGAACCTTACAGTAATTGTTCATGAAAATTGTAGAATATAAAAGGGATAACATTTTAAAAAAATACATGGCAACTGTTATTGTTATGCCCTTCTGGATTTTGGATTCTAGTGTTTGTCCTAGTTATTAGGAGAATATATGTGGTAGTCAGTAGACTTATTTAATGGACACATTTTTATTTACTAAGTTGTTCCAATGCTTTTATTAGCTTTGTGACATAAGTTACAGCATTCAGTGCTGTTACCTACAGTGTGTTGCAGAAACTCACTTTCTCAAGTGATAGAAAAAAGGGGACAATGCATTTCACATGTGAAGAGCTGCTGTTTTGTTGTAGCTTTCACTGATCTGTGTAGTACAGCTGTGAAAATGTTTTGGTCATTTTCCTAGGAAGAGAGATTAAATACTTGTGGTTTTTCATGTCGGTCACCAAAATCTGACTGCAGCCATGAAAGGACAGTCAAATTTCACTCTTGTGCTATGTCACTGTGTTGCTGACTTAATGAACATTGTCACTCTCTCCAGGCACCTGGGATAGCCAGAGGGTTAAATCCTAGCAAAAGCATTTTCCCCCTAATTTCTTAGATTTTTGGCTTTGCTTCTGAAATGCTGGCAATAGACAGCCTATGGTTTTTCAAATTGCCCACTCTCAGCAGACATCCTGATTTAAGGTGGCCAGCTGTTCATCATTACTCAGGGCCCTCATTAAAGCCCAGATCTGCTGGACTCATCATTACACTGAAGTTATGGAGTAATGTTATTAGTAATGCAAATTGGAGCTGAATTGAAATGCTTAAACTTTTGTTCAGGGTCTTAAATTTTAATCAGGTTTCTCTTTAGCTGAAATATCATTTTCATAATGTTAAGGTTTATGCAAAGTAACCTATTATTTATTGTGATTTTACTGAAGATTGACATCAAATTAACTCTTTGTTAACAGTTGTTTTAATGTAGTTATTCAATTGCTGTGACTTGAGAGATAATAGTGAAATGACTGTATGGTGCTGCTTATATTACTGATTATTGATTTTTTTATAGCAAGAAATCAGCAAAATCTTAGCCTATGGATTAATACCACTATATTAGCACCGACATTATGGAAGTGCTATTGAAATGTCTGTGATATTATTGTTAAAGCTAAGGGTTGTGATTATTTGTCATGCAATTAGTAAAAGTACAAACTGTTTAGCTCAGGTTGCAGTAGTGGGACAAGGGAGTCAGGAACTGCTTGGTGCTCTGGGGACATCGGGGTATTTTGATTAATGCTGGACTGCACAGAGAACAGTGGATATGAATTAGTCTCAATTCACTGTTTTACCTCAGCAATGTAAAGATGGTACTAGCGTGTCTAGTGGTGTTAGAGTTTGGCCTGAATATGCTACTTTTTCTGGATTCTGTGAAGTGCAGCAAAAACTTATATTAGAAGAGTATTTAACTGACATTTTGCATTAAAACCAAAAAATCCCAAACAGAAATTAGAAAAGGTTTTTTTGTGTTCCAAACCCACACACTAGAAGTATAATACATCCACAGAAGTAAAAAGGCCTCAATGGGATCAAAGGTGCAATTTGGCTAAGTTTGTTGGGTGTGCTAGTTTTGGTTTATTTTTTTAATATTCACACTACATAAACTGTCAGTGGGAAAGAAATGGCATTAGAAGCATTGTAACATTTGATCTTTTTGGTTTCTATGCTGTTTAAACTAACTCTTCACTTATCTTCATTATTCCCTAAATACATTTCTTATTCTAGTCTGAATATAGTGAGACAAAGCTTTAAGGTGCTGTGAATTTCATATTTTTTCCTACTAAATTTAAATGCCTTCCGTCAAATTTCTATTTGACGGAATTTCTATTCCTCTATTCTGTATATTGATAAACAGTTGAAACGAACTTTAATATTCTCTCTGACAGCTAAATACCCTGAGCTATTTTGCCTGTTCATTATACAGCATGTTTTCCAAGTCTTCAGTCATTCTTTCGGCTCTTTTTTCATAGAGTCATACATTGCTGTATTCTTTTTTGGTAAATGCACTCCAGATCTGAATTCTTATATAATGCTTATTACATGGGCACACAGGGCTTGGGTCTTTCCCCTGTATTTCAGAAATTATCCTGTAAAGCATCTTCTTTCACTGCGAGCTTCAGGAAAATATTTCCTGGGATACTTGGATGTCTAGAATTCTGCAGAAAAGGGCTTTGGATGCTAAACCTGGAAATAGAGGTTATGTGGTTGTCTAATACCTGGCCCAGAAGTCTGTATCGTTAGGAGATGAATGATTTTATGCTTGAGGAGAGGGGAAGGTTTAAAAACTGTTTAGGATGATCCAAGTATGTTGCTGTCCACCCTCTGTTTATCTGTAAATTTATTGCCTAGAATCTGAGATGCCTCTCCTCTCCCTTGAGTGGTGGATTTAATATCTAGGCAGTATGTTAGGTCTCAGAACACATCTCCAGAAAAGCTGCTGTTCAACCGTTGTTCCACATTTAAAACAACATTTTAAAGTCTATTACTTTGGGAGGTTTGAATTTGTGTAACGCATGCCATGCTGATCTTGTGTAATTATAATTCATTAATTAAGGTCAAATCTAATCCTTTACAGAAATCTATTATGTTAACAAGTTTACCCACCTATCAGCAAAAGCTCATTTGAAAACAAGATTTAGAATTCATAAGCCCATGTTCATTGTCTTTGATTACATTGCATTCCTTTTAATACCTTACAGTGCCATAAATTAGTAATTTCATTATTTTCTTGGGATTGGTGCCAGATCTACTGATTGCTGATGTTAAACTAGTCAGCCCATTTGCCTTTGTGAAGTATTGTTCCATCACTGCTTTATGTTCTTGTACTGCTAAACTTCTTAGGCCTCCAGAAGCTACTGAAAATCTGCTTCTGTGGTTGAGGTTACTTCTCAGCCAGCTCTTTTTCGTATGACTGCATACATTTTGTGGCTTATTTTTGTTCTGCTTTCCTGAGAACTTTATATTTGAAATGTTAAACTGGCATTTACATTTCAACAATAACTGAAGATGATGCAGAAGTATTTTGTTATCTTTAAGGGATGCAAATACTTTTCACTATTCCTTCACAATATTCAGGAGAAAAATGCTTAATACTTATGCCCTTTTTTATATTATAGTACATAACTTGTAATCCATAGGCGCTATTACTGAGATCATTTGGGTTCTTGTTGTGCTTAAAAAAAATCTTTGAGTGCTAGTCAGAGAGGTACTTTTATGTCTATTATTTGTTACATGAAGTTTCTGTTTTCTAGCTTTTAATTCATATTCAATGTTATAATGCTGTCAATTTCTTTGTGTCAGTGTGTGTGTATTGACAGATTTTTCTTGTCTCTCTAAAAGCGACTTTTTAGTCCAAGTGATTTTCATTCAGAACAGATGGATTATGACTTTTGAGGACATCTCGTAGTTTTAAATTGTCTTTAGCTATCTTAACTGTGTTTTGCATTTTTTTTTGCTTCTCTAGGGTGAGTAGGCTGGCGTTTTTAGGCTTGACTAAAGGACACATTTACAAATGCTGCACTTAGGTTACTAAGTTTCACTTTTACACCTGTATGCAACAAGATAGCGACATGTGACTCTAAGAAATAGTTAATTCTCTTGTTTTTGGAATTTTTCATCTGACCAGATGATGGCTGATGTAGAATGACCATGTGTTGGATGTGGAATATTTTTGAGTCAGATTTTTTTTCATGTAAAACAAGTAAAAATTGCAGAACATTTTAGTTCTAATATTCTAAGACCTCTGTTTGAGGTTTAGTTTGCTTTTCTCTGCAACAGACAACTTACAGGAGAATTTTATGGTGTATTCCAGCATACAGTGGTGGTCTGTAGAGATGCCACCTACTATGGATGCACCTACTATCTTAGATGGTCATCTGTAAATGTTTGGGAGCTCTGTCTTCAGGGGTGAGATGGACTTGCAGAAGAGGAGTGCTCCCCACTTTCCTTTACCAGCTCATTCCTATTGGTTGCCTTTAAATGATTGCATTTTATACACATTCCACTTTTAATTCACTAATTATTAATGCAAACTACTCTGGGTTGATGTATGTGAGGATCTCTCGTTTCTGTAAATGGGTCCTCATTGGTAGTGTAGCTGTAATTTCCTCATTTTCAGGCTGTATCATTGGTACAGTGTCCCACTGTGGGCAATTTCTGAAATGTCTTATGGCACTTTTCTTCCAAGAAGTTCCCTTAAGAGCATATCTGTATTTCTTGAGTACACATGAGTTCAGAGAGGAAAGAAAGTTAATCCCAAGGGCAAAAAGCCTTACTGATGTAGTGGAGAGTGGATTTATGAGTTTTATAATGCTCTTGTCCTTGCAAGTTTTCTGTGTGTAAATAAGAGGAGGAAATTCAGGGGATTATATTTGTTCAAGTAGATGCTGATTCAGACAAGGACTTAAGTGTGTACCTCATCCTCAGAATGCAAGAATACTCATCTCTATTCAACAAAGCTTTTATATCACCACTTAGAGATAGGCACATGCTCAAGTACTTCCCCAAAATAGAAACATAATTATTTTCTGTGTGTTGACCTAAAACACTTTGCTTAGGCTGGCACTTGTCATGTCTTCAGTAATCTGTTCCCAATTACTAAACAAACCCCTCTGTCCTTTCCAGTGAAAGGTTTAAAGCTCAGTTTTACAATACACATACCTGTCTGTGCCTCTGTGCTTGCAGTAGTGAACTTCAATGACTGATGGAGAGCTCAGGTGGAGAATTGCAAGCTTTAGTTATCAAAAAACCCTGCTTGCTTTCCTTTTACCTATTTAATCAAATATAATATTAGACCTGATGGATTTTTTTTTTTTAATATCAGTGCTGGAAAATAGCTTTTGTACATATTAAAAGTGCTGCCTTTGGAAATTTTTTTTGGCTTGTTGTTTGATTTTTTACTGCTTGTTCATTTCACTTTTTATAGTGAAATTTATTGTTTTATTGTTGCTTTCAAGTTTCTTTTGTTTATTTGCTCCTTTGATTTATTTTTTTTTCTAGTTGGGTTTGATATAGTGTTTATGTTGCTGTCCTCAGCTGGATTATTCTGGAAGAAAGAAACTGTACTAACGGAGTAGGCAGCCTTTGCCTAATTGCTGAGGCTTATATACAAAAGGGCAGTGCTTCTGTTCATTCACATGGCAGATTAATAAAAGTGGTATTTTTCAAAGCCAGCTAAAGTGATCTGAGTAGCTTTTTCCTCAAAAGTGGCCAAAATAATTGGATTCTAGAAACAGTCCTTTTTTTTGGTGGGTTTTTTTTGGGGTTTTTTTGTTTTTGTTTTTTGAGGAGTCAATCTGTCGAAATTCAGATCAACATCAAAAATTTTCTGTGCTGCAATAGGGGTAGAGTCTCTTTGGACAAGGTTCTGCCCCTAGAAAAAAGTTATCTATCCGCAACAACTTCTTTTAATGTAGAAACAGAGAAAAATGTGGAAGAGTTTTGCTCCTACGAGAATTTTTTTTTAAAAAAAGCAATGTCTTATGAAATGTCCTCTAAGACAATGGCAATACCTGCAGTTCATATGTTCTATTACAGAGTTAATGTGTCTTCTCCTCTGAATATTATCTGGACAATTAGGAGTTAATCGAGTTTTGTTGTTTCTCAGTGAGCAATCCTTAGTGAGTGCATAGCTCCCGTTATTTTAAGGATGAGTTCATGTGCCTAATTTCTTGTGCTCAGTGTGTTTTTATACTCCTTACATTTTTAAACAGGTTGACTCGTTCTTTATACACATGTGCTTCTCTGTGAATCCTGTGTGTCTCCATGGTTCCTCGCCATGTACCACCGTGTACTAGGACCACACAAAATTGTCCTAGTACTCATGATTGAGTGGGAACACACTTGGAACCTTTGACTTGTAAGGCTCACCTGAAGGCAAGTCCATCAACTCGTGTTTGATGTGAGCCAATGTATGTCTGTATTATCTTGAGCGACGCCACAAATGTATTAGTATTTTGTTGAATTCCTGCTAATATTAGCACATGGTCTTGCAATATATGGGCTTGTCTGTACTAACACCAGCACTTTGTGCAGGCAGAAAAAGCATCCAAATTTGAGGAACTTGACTATGGGGCTGGCCTGGAAGAAGGGAGATGACAACAGTAAAGCCATGAAATAGTATTTAGGATCTGGGATAAATTGTGTCTTACCTTTGCCTTCCCCTGTGTTGATCTTTATTTAAATCTCTTTAGCAACGATGAGTAGAGCTGTGATGCTTGCTGTGAAGTGCCACTATTGAAGATATCCTAACCCAATTTTCCATTGATAGGTCACTGCTGAAGTTTGGATGCCCCAGAACAACTAGGAAAATCAGACACAGACCATAAAATATTATTTAGATTAGTAGGAGAATTAAAATGATATTACTTTTGAGGTATTAAGCTGATATATTTGTCTTCTGCTTTGGAGTGCTTGCCCATCTCCCTGCAAGAGTTCTTTGCTTGGTTTTTCAATGACTTTTATTTCTTTGTGTGCAAGGGACCATCTGGGAAGATTGCTTTTTTGGGACAGAAACTCTTCTGGTTGTGAAGGGAGATGGTGAATGCTCCATTGCTTACCTGTTACCAGTGAGTGAAAAAGAAATTACTACATGTGTTTCTTTCCCAAATCTCCCTCTAAATTCATCCTGCTGGATTTGTGAAGGTGTTTGGTCCTCCAGAGGCCTTGGATTGGGTCAATAGGCAAGTGGGTACTTGCTAATACAGGGCAATGGGGATCCATGTTACTGGAGGGTGCATGTCAGGCTCACCCACCCACCTGACAGCAAACAGCTTAGTTCACATTGCCTAGTTATTCCTGAACTATGTAATTTCCAGCCTACTTCTCAGTGTGTGACAATGCTTTATAAGGCATTTTGGATGGGGTGAAGGAGATGGAGGGCAGATGACACCTCCAGTTCTTTTACTGGGAAGGAGCTGGATTGCTGAGAATATTTTTTCTTTTCATTCTGGTTACTGTACTGCTTTAGAGACTGCAGGTGCTCCTTAGCCTTTATGCTCACATCTCAGCATCCTACCAACTGTGTGGAATGAAGAAAAAAATTCCTCCTGGAAACATTTCCTCTGAAAGTACTTGAGTTTTATGTTATTGTTTTGGTGATGTGTTGCTGTTTTTTGGTTTCTTTTTGTTTGTTTGCCTGTTTTGGGGGTTATACACTAAGCTCTAAGAAAATCCAGCTTGGATTTAGCCTTCTATGCCTAGGGCCCAACAATGTTCTTATTTATACCTGCAGAAGAGCATACATAAGGAAGTGGAATACTTAGCTCATTAGTCAAGTGTTCTGTTCCACATCACAGCAGGTGAGACTTGGACTCAGACTTTTGTTTTTGTTTAAAGCATTATTTTTTCCAGCCAAACCCTCTTTCTGCATCAGCCAGCAAGAAAAAGGGTTTGAATTTGTTGAGAGAAAAAATATGTTTAACATATTTTCTAATCAAATAACAAGAAACCAACCACTTTTCATACTGAATTTGGTTATAGCAAAATTATAATTTGACATGGACATTTAAAAATAATTTCTCAAGCATTAAAGGCTTGAAAACACAATATGTTATACAGTGCTTTCACTTTAGCTCCATATAACAAGGTTGTAGCTCTTTCTGTGTGTGCAGAACTTCTCTTGTGAAATCTCTCATATACAGGAAGATTGAAGAGATGGCATTCAGCTATTTCCTTGTGAAATGTCATCATTGCAGCAGGCTCCAACTCAGATTATTTGACTGGAGAGATGATCAGTATGGGGATCCTTATTTCACAGTCATCTGAGACTTAAAATACTGTGTAGATTATAAATTAGTTGGAAGGGTGAATGGAATGCCTACCCATGCTAAATCTAGACTTCTGTGGTCATGCTAACACAGCACATCAGAAATTACACGGTGCAGGACACAAGGCTGGATGGGCCATAAACTTCAAAGACCCTCAGTGGGATTTGTTTGTTTTAGACTCTTAATTATGGTAAATTTTTTCCTGATGATACAATGAGTTTAGAAATACAGAGTTATGTGCTTGGTGTCCGGGATGGAAACATGCTCTGTAGCTATCTAAAATGAGAGGTAGTTTGATGTTGAAATTGGAAAATAACAGATATTGCAGGCATCAGAGATGTTCCAAATGAGAATCAATGATTCTCAACTAAGCACAGGCTCACAGGCATGGTTAGGACAATAAACATCTACAAAAATCTGGAGGGTGTCCAAATCAAGCAGAAACGAAGTGTTGTCGGGGTGGTCCATGATATATAATGAAATAAAATTTGGCAAAGCAAAAAAGCCAAACTGCAAATTGCAGAGGATAAGGGGGGAAAAAAAATTCCCCAAAACAGCAACATTTTCTTAAAGAAACTAGCATCAATTTTCACATATTCTGAGGTATTTGGCTACTGGGCTATTTAGTGTGTCAGAAAGAATCTAGCACTAAGTACTTCTGAACAGGTATGTGTTTAATGTTCTGTCCTCTCAGATACAGATCTTCTAACTGAGAAATATACTCTTTCCTTTAATGTGAGACAGCTTGGGTGAGTAGGGGGACCTTTTGATTATGGAGATTTTTTTACACCTAGGTCCTGAAAGCTTTTGCTCTTTCTCTATTTTTGGTAGGCTTGTAGTTAGCGGATAAGTACATATTCGCAGAAAAGAAAACTTGCAGAGGAAAGAATGAGAGGATGCTAACAGCTCTTTACTGTTCCTTAAGCACTCTACAAAGTCCAATGTGGTCTGAAGAGAGGTTTTTCTTTAAAATGTCAAGCCCTGCTCCTTTCTGGTTCTTGGCCTGTTGCCCAGGTCTTCTGCCATGCATCTGAAGACTGAGAACAGGTGCTGTGCTCAGAGAAAATACTGCTGCTTCCCACTCTCTGCCTCTTGGAGCCCTCTGTTCCCAGATGGAGTTTGCATGCAAGTGATGCATAAATAAAACCATTGAAGCTTGGGCTGCTCAGGTTGCCTTCTTGTTTTTCGTGTCCTGCTGAAATTCTGGCGCTCCTCCTTTTCATCTTTGCTCTCTTGGGATAGGAATGTTAAGTCTTGAAGCTATGAGGCTGCTGCTGCTAGTTGTTCCTAAAATAAAAAGTGAGAAAATTGTTTCTGCCTGCCATATTTATCAGGCACCAGATCCTTAACAAGGTAGAGCCAAACACATAGACCTTGGCTGCTTGAAATCAAGGGATCTTTTGTGAAAGTTGCAAGAGATTTGAGTTTTTTCTGTGCATGGAGCAAGAACAAGATGTATACAATTAGCTGTGGTTGTATTTCAGCTTGTCAGAAAAAGATAAGGTTGTTCTAGCTGTTATTAAAAGTCAAGCAAGATAACATGGGTAAGTATAAAATGTTTAGTGTGACTTCAGTCTGGGACGAAGAAATGCAACAACTGAAACAGATTCCCTTTGGTGAAGAATTAAATGCTGGAATACATATTCTGTAAACTAACATTTGCAGAGTTGGCAGTGCAGGGGGGAGGGAATTTCTTTTTTTCTAGGAGACCCAAAGAGGATGCATGAGAGCTGAACTTGTCAAACAGCAGACTTACAAAAACAAATTTATGAAATTTCACAGCTATTGCTAAAAGTGGGGAATAGTGGGAGATAAGTAGAGTGACTTGGTTCCAGGTGGTAAATTCTAGGGCCTTAGAAGTGCAGTTATATGTGACTTGTGAACGAATAAACTGACAGATACCAAAATCTCCAGCAAGAGGGACCATTACTGAGCAGATGCTTTTTGAATGAAGCTGTGAAAGTACCAGTACTCAGTCCAGATCTAGCTGTTCAGCACTTTTATTGGTGGTCTAGGAAGTAAACACAAAACTGCCACTGAATTGAAGAGCAGTCAGAAATGCACACAGTGTGAGAGAGATGAAAGACTTTGGTTTATCAGAAAACTGTCTAGGGAACATATGCAATGTAGTATATAAACACAGAGGGGAAAAATGGGTTCTGAAATGTGTTTAGTGTAGTGAGGGAAAAGGTAAAGATAGAGCTAGTAGGTGAAAGATAAAGGCCAACAAATTTAAAGAGGGAAAGTCAGTGTGCACACAAAAATTCTAGCAAGGGATTGACCACTGGAAAAAATTACCATGAGGAAAAACAGCTTTCTGTCTCTCTTCACATCAAAACTGTCTGGAAGATATATTTTTAACCAAACAGAATTCATTGGTCCTAGGGGTATGTGGGCAGACTGTATTGTTATTAGATATAAAGGTGGACAGGGTACATAATTCTAAAGCGTCTTTGAAACTGTAACTCTGAAACAATAAACCACTGCCTGCAGTGGTTTAAATTCAGTATAAGTCTTTACTATTCGCTTTGTGCCTTCCCACAGGAGGCTGAAGTGGTTATGCATTGCAGTAGAATCCCATCAATTTAAATAGCACAGCAGTACTGTGTAAGAAGGATAGCATGTAATATTAAGCTTTCTTACCCTTGCTCTGGTGTCTGCATTTGTACCTGCCATTAAGGGGTTTGGTTTCAAGTGAACAGTTAGTTCACAGATTCTGGGGTCAAATTTTCTAGTTGTATGGACTCTGGTGTGTCTTTGAGAGTATGAAGAAAATTCTTGCAGAGTGTTCTCAGCTTTTTGTGGGAAAAACTGGAGGTGTAACGATGTAGCATTAGTGTAAGAAATTCTTTTTCCCTTCTGTTATCGTTACAGAAAAATCAGCCTGCTATAAGGCAAAGAAGGTTTAATCATTCTGTAATCACAATGATGAATCAGAAACTTGTTGAATACCATCACATAATGCTTCATTAGAATGAGGATTAGTTGTTCCTCTAACAATAAGGAGCTACAATATCATTTTCTACAGTAAACTTTGTTCTTTAGGAGGGATGTTGTAATAAGTAGAATATATTTGGTATGAAACAATGTTTTCCCAACTAATAATTAATGTCTCCTTTCCTTCACCTTTTTTAGGTCATGGTTGTATTTGACAAATAATTCAGTTTACAGTGTGTTATTGCTTGTAAAATGCAATGGTTTGTCTCTCAATGTCTAGAAGAGAGAAGACAAACCAGTAAAGTCTCTGTTTAGAAACTTGTCTTTTGCAACTTTGTCTTAAGCCAGAGAGCTTATCTGGTGAGCTCAAAATGCCTTGTGAAAATGGGCTGCCCTTAAGAGACTCCAAAAAACATAAAAGTCCAGGGATGATTGGAAGGAGAGTCCTGTATTTGCCAATTAAAGCCTTCTCACAGCCTTGGGAAAAAGAGAAAAAAGTACATAGGAACATACGCACTTGCATGTCTGTCTCTTGCCGCCATAAAGGCTTTGACAGAATTAAGTGAACCATAGTGAATGTATACCATGGAAGCATCTGGTCTGTAGTTTCAGCTGGATGCCCTTCCTTGCATTGTCTGTTTGCTTATGTGTTATGAATTTCATGGACTGGCTCAGGTTTGTTCACATTGCCTTGCAGGCAAAGGATGTTTCCCTCATCACAGCACTCAATGTCCTTCAAAACAGATTGACTTCCCTGGAGAAACACAAGTGTCATTCAAGCAGAGATGATACAATGGAAATCTCATTCTCGTGGTTTTCTGAATTGAAACAAATTGCCTTATTTCTAGTACAAGTGAGCATTCCAAATAAAAATATGACATGGGGAGACCCAGTCAAGAATAGATTATGTTCTTGAGTTATGCAACTGTTAAGCAAATGAAAGGAAGCTGGCTGCAAATGTTGCTATAATCCTTGCAAGAATCAAAGTGAAACTTTCTCTCTGTTCTCTAAGTAGCATACTAGCTTTGGTATCTGAATGTCAAGAGGGGAAGAAAACACCATGAAAATTAATGGAAAAGAGGAATGAAAAAAAATAGAAAAAGCAAAGATAAAATCCTGACTTTTCAAAAATCTCAAATATGAGTAACACTGAACTTTCAGTGTTTCTCTTTGTGTGGTCAGTCCTCCAATTATATTCAATTAAAACCCTCTTGTTATTTTAAACATGTTTTTGATTGGATCTTTTATGAAAAAGATCACGAGCAGAACAAACCTGCACCTAGAGGAATTGGAAGTACCATTGTGGCTCTATAAGAAATGAGTTTGAAGACAGCTCTCCTAAGTTTCTCTAGTCATTTCTTTCTATCAACTAAGGAGAAAATGCCCTTGTCTTGACAAGGGAAACACTTCGCCCCTTCTATTTTGTGAAAGTAGTATGGGTAATGAAAACTCTTGAGGGAAGTGGGGCAGCACTTGTAAAGCTATCATTAGACCCTGGCAAAGCTACTTGTATCCTGGTGGGCCACTTCTCAAGGTCCCCCAATTGACTGTAGAAAAGAGAGAATGTGGGAGCTGTGAAAAAAGGGAGATGTGACTTCATTGAATCAATATCTTTAAGTAGAAACTTGTCATTAGAGAATCTGAACTAGGGATAGTTGTTTGTTCATATGACCCAGGCAGCTCCATTGTGGAATGCAAGTAGGTATCCATCCATGCCTGAATATGCTGCAAATGCTATTGCTGAATAATTATCCTTGTTGCTTCTTGTACACACTACATATAGAAGAATGGGGCATAATACAAATTATTTAAAAAGTTACTCCATTTCTGTTTGGGAGATTCTATTCTGCTAGTTAGTTAAGTAAGGGGAATAGCAATTCTTATTGAACCCAGGACAAAATATAAGACCAGTCAATTTGGTGCTTTCTGTTTGAGGTGGTTGGAATGTGATTATTTACAGGGAACTCTATCATTAAAATCTGTTCTTGACCACATGTTCCATGTGTGCGGGTGTGTGTGTTCATGAGCACAAGTATGAAAATTCCTGGTTTAGGTTAGATTTCAGGAGAACTGGGTTTTAGGAATCCATCCAAATCCTCTCTCCACCTTCACAAAATCAATTTTATTTTGATGGTGACAAAACATGTCTTCCTCTTCCATGTAGACTCTTCATTTTGCAATCTGGGATGTGTCCTTCCTTGATATGTGAAATCTTACTTTAACGTTTAGACTAAAACTATCTTGAAAGATTCCAGATACTCAAGTAGTCAGTTATCTTTCCCCTACTCTCCTCAAAACTTTTTCTTTTTTATTTATTTTCAGGTAGGAGAGAGACAATTTGCTACTTTTCCAAAGTTTATTTCCTTTCTCTGAAAATGTGAGGGATTCTGTAAAGAAAACTTAATTTGAGAGAATTGCCTGCACCTGAATTTACAGAAGATGTAGCAAATAAACTTTCAAAATAAGTCTACATATACCAAAAATATTCACGAATTTTCATTGACAGAGGCTTATGGTAAAAGAATTGTGAACACACACACAAAAAATTGTCTTATTTTGTTGAATAAGTACACACATTATCAGATGAGGCTTCTTGTAGAGTAGTGGTGGTGAACAATAGATTAATTATCTTTCCTTGATGTACACACAAGGGAATCTGCTTTATAAACTAGTTCACTGTAATCATGAAAACTCATAAACAATAAAGACATTGTGAAGTGCAGCTTTACTTTTCTTGGAATGAAATGCCCATTTTTGAAGACTTTATTTTTTCCTTATTTGAAATCCCAATAAACTTTATGAGAATGTTGTTTCTGAAATTCTAATTCTACAAGAAGAGGAATAAGAATACACATTCAGGTAAGATTTATTTGATCTAAAAACACATACACTTCTTTTTTCACACTTTGAAATGAAAGTTATTTTTAATCTACAGATAATAGGAATGTTAGAAACAACCTCCAGAAAATGGAGACAGAACAATATTTTAGTTTCCTCTGTAAAAAATGGTTTAGAAATAAATTGTTCACAGTTATGTGTGTGCACTGAAAACAGATATTTTTTCCCCCCTCTCATATGAATGGAAAAATGCCTTCAATGTATGGCTTAGAATGGGGCCTTTACTGCAGTTTTTATAATGGAATTGATATCAAGGACCTCTATTATGAAGTTGGATATTTTCACAGCTAAAACGTTTGCTTTCATTATTCTATTTCAGGCCTTAATATGAGATACTTAGTGATGTTTTCAGCACATTGGTATTTAAATACAAGAATACTTTAAATTTACACTTTGAATTCAATGCTTCCAAAGAGTGAGGCTGCGTTTTTCTTCTTGAGCCTTTGTGTCAGATAAAAACTTACCCTTAACAGAGGAGGGGCAAGTGAGAGAGATGTTCTGTCACTGATATTTTTGGGCTTTTAATACTGTTCTCCACTTTGTCCCACTTCTCTCATGTGCCCTTCAGGAGACTGCAATGGTACCTTTCCTTGTGGCTGGCTAAGTGTGACCAGGCACAGCCTGTGCTCTGGTCAGTGCTCTGTGCTGGACTTGCAAGGCTTAAATATCTTGTGAGAAGAAATTATGAGTGGCAAGTGGATTTTACTGTCATGATCTCTAATCTTTAGGCACTTAAGCAATGATTGCCCCTTATAATTCAGGCTTTGAGAATTAAAGTGTTTAACAGAGAAACACAACACTCAGTGCAGAGTATGTGCTCTTCTGAACAACTCATCTGACAGACTTGGTTAAAAACACTCAGGAGTACCGCATATCCAACCTATGGCTATAGAATTTGCTGCTTCTTAATAGGAACAATGGGTTCTCGAAAGGCTAATTTAAAACATGGGTATAAATGCAATAACTATAGTTGCTTTTAAAATGTTTTTATTGTGAATTCTTCTCTTTCAAAATTTTATTGGGTTTTTTACAAATATTTCTATTTCAGACTAAAATAAATGCACAACCCATAACAGTGCTAAAAACTGTGAGTAGCCTCAGTAGTAATTATCACAGTCTCATATAAAGGCTTGGGCCGGGGCCTCTTAATATCTTGTGAATACACCTTCTTCTCCTTCTCTCCACCATGAGCAGGGATATCTTTCACTAGGTAAGGCTGCTCAAAGCCCCAGTCCTTCCAGTTCTGGTAATTTCCCTGGGTAATGCAATCCACTGTCTCACTAATCTCAAAATAAATAAATAAAGGGGAAAAAACAAACAAACAACCAAAATTCTCTCTTATGTCCTATCTAAATTTTTGTACCTTACAGTGTAAAACTATTTGCCCTTGTCTAGTCACTACAGGCTTTGGTAAAAAGTCTCTCTCTCAAAAATATTCTTTATATAGGGTCAATGTGAAGCAATTTTTCCAAAGCTGGGAAAAATTGTAAAGTAACAAATTCAAGCTGCCAAATTTGCAGAAGATAAGAAACATTTAGCAATTCTGATTTGCATAATATAAACTCTATCTACACCAATACTTTTGACGCTGTTTCTCAGAAACATGTTGGTGGAATTTTTTGACTGCTGAAGATGATATGCCACAAGATTTTTGTTATCATCAAATATCTTCAGTTCTTGGCCAGGGGTTTGAGTAGTCCATAAATTTATTTATTTAATTATATATAGTGTTTCCAACCTACTTTGGTTATGTATACCTGAAAAAACAGGAAAAAATATCAAGGAAACTGCTGAAAAGTATGCTGTTTCTAGCAAGGTCACCTGGAAGCTCTTTTGACTTAATCTTTTTCTGTTTCTGTCTAGTAATCTTGCCAGGGTACTGAAAAAATGTCATACTGTGACATTACTAGTGGTTTATATTTCTAGCTGTATTCCTATTTTATCATTCCTTTACCTTCATCTTTCTGAGGACTTCAAGGAATAAGAGAAAATCTATAATTGGTGCTGTATTCATTAGCATAATTATGCAGAGCAGACTCTGTAGTTTTCTTAATATGCTGTCCATACTGCAGCAACTGCATTTCAACTATGAAATAACTACTCTGGTCTTTTAAACCTTTGATAAGAGGGAGCATAATTACTGAAGTATACCTCTGTGATCTTTTCCCTCAGCTGTTCTGTTCTCCAGGAGACAAGGTTTTTGTGTTAGAAGATGGCCATATTTCTGTCATAGTCCCGCAAACGAAGACTCTCATGTTTGTAGTAGTTTTTCAGTGGTTCTTCCCTAAATATTTCACTTTTTTTCCCCCTAAGTGTGCTATATCCAGCATTTTGACCTCAAGTATTGCATTAGACTGAATTCTTACTTGCTGCCAATTGTGTGGAGAATAGTCCAACAGCCTCGTTTGCTGTTCATTGCATTGAGAGAGACGAGATTGCAAATTTCAAAGGAAAAGGAGGAACTAAAGTATTGTGACAAGCAGCTGATGTGTGTTAACTCTGTGGATATGGCAGCTCATGTCCTGCTTGTTGGACAGGCAGCACTCAGGCTGGGCAGAATGAAAACCACCTATGCTCAGGGGAATTCAGCTTCTCTACTGGCCTGCAGTTTGGTGGGATATTATTTGATTCCTCCAGAAATTTTTGCCTAGCTCTGTTGATATTGTTTTCTTCTTTTGTCTGTCAGGTTTTGTTGGGTTTTATTGTGTTCCCCTTGCCCTCCTGTGCACCCCAGTTTGCCTCCACAAATCACAGGTCTTTCACATGGGAGTGAAGCAGTGAGGACTTTGGCTGCTGCAGTCTGCTCTCTATTTTTATGTAAGTGTACATCACCACTGCTTCTTTTAATTTTTATTTTTTTTTCATTTAGGACTGCAGTAAATGACACCACCATATACATTATCATAACCTTACAACTCTTGCAGAATTTAATTGTGTAGTACCTCTGGTGCACTGCCAGAATTCTCTGAGAAGTTGGCTCAATGGTGTTTTTGTCATATTTCCTGTAAACTCTATACCTATTGCATTTCAAAAGTTCCAAAATGAACATAAGAAAATGGTACTTGGTGCAGCTAAATTAATGTTTTCCTCCATTACTGTGTAGAGTTTGTAGTTCACCATATCTGAATACAGATTGCAACTAACATAAAAAACATTTCAGAACTGTGTCACTTGGAAAGCAAGATAAAGGAAATAAACTCTGACTTTGAGAAGAGTTAGCTGATCAAAAGTCCTTCTACCTGCTGAAATTGTCTCCAGTTCTTATCTTAGGCAGAGAGAGTTTCAACTGCACTGTAATACCAGTTATAAAGAGTGGTTTCATCCCAGCACCAGTCATCTGTGGTACTTTGGTGATAACAGCAGTGTCTGTATGATATATAATCTTTGTCAGCTTTGTGCCTTTTTTAAAATTAAGCTATATTCTCAAGACTTATTTTACACCTTTAATATCATCACTATCACCAGCACATCTTTATTTGTGAATGAGGTGAAATTGAAGCAAATGTTTTTATAATTCCATATTTTTCCTACTTGCAGGTCACTTAGGATTTTTTTTTCATTCAGTAGATATTATGCCTTGTTTGGGCCAAATTTCATATTATCTCAACTCTCTTGCTCACTGCTTCCTTTCAGGCAATGGATCTCATTCTGCAGGGGTGGCATCTGGTATTGTATGAAGTCCTTTGAGCTTTCCAGATTGCAATAGTTCCTAGATGAAGCAAAAAATGTGTGCCTTTTCTGCATTGGCTTTTAGATTCTGGTATACTGGAGCTCTAGGACTGATTCCCTACATGACCTCTGTCTGGTAGGAAGCTCTCTTGCTTTCTATATAGACTTGATGCATTGCTGTATTTTGATAACTCTTGTTTTAGTAGTTGGGACACTAAATTAATGCAGTATATTGCTGTTAATTCTCAAAAATATCTCATTAGTGGCTGACAAAAGATGTTTTAATTCAGACGCAGCATAGGTGAAATATGGATGAGAAAGATAGGCAGCTGATGGTGTTGTGGCATTGATTCAATTTTCTATTTTCCTCTTAAATCTGTTATTTATCACTACTGACATTCTGAATAATGAGAGAATTATGGCATAAATAATGCTGCCTCAGTGAGTACTCATTTACCTATACAGTTAATAAACAATATTTTTAAAATAATAAGCTTATACATTAAATGCTTTATATTATATTTTGCATAAAGCATCAAAGAAGGAAAGATATACAATTACATTTTAATTATAGACTCGAGATAAAAATTAACATCATCTGAAAATATAGTGCATGATGGAGTATTATTTAGTATCGGGGGATCAGAATAGCTTTCATAAAAAACTAATTTGCTGACTTTTTGTGTAGAAGAGTTGTTTGAAAAGTAGCTCTTTGCAAAAAAAAAAAAAAAAGAGTAATTTCTTCTTAAAGTAACTGATAATTGGAAAAAGATGAGCAATTGACTTGACCGTCTCTTTACCAGATTACTTGTTGTTATAGAAACTACAAACTGTGTATCCAACCTCAATTATTCATCTATAAGTGTTTGGTTTTGGTTTGTTTTTTTTGATGTGTTTGAGAATAGGCAGTACCTATATTAAGGTTTCCACGGGGACTTTTCATTAGGATGCAAGATGACTTTTACTACTTGTTTCATGACGCTTTTAATTTCTGTGCACATCAATGATGCATTTTGTTAGATTTCTTTGGTTATTTTCTATATTGCACACAGAGAAGGTATATTCTAGTTCCATGATGATGTTCCCAGCTAAAACCTGAAGACTCCTAACATGCTGCTGTTTATCCGGTCACTTAGTGTCACTTTCAATGTGACAGAAGAGTATAGTCCCTGAAGGACCTTCCCACACTTCATTAACATCCACTAAAAACCATTAAAAATATTAATGAGAATTGATTTCTTCAATAAAAAGAGTGATAAAGACTAAATGTGGACCATCAGATAAATGCCATGAATAGCCAGCAGTATCAGGGATGAATCTGTGCAAGCTATCACCTTTGAACATTAGTGTTAAGTAGAAAGGTTTTGAGCTAGCCATAAATTTCAATCCAGATGAAAGCCTACACTTAAAAACTGATTCAAGCAAATGTGTAGTTTAGGAAAGACTCAGACACTTATGTTTCCAGCTGCAAAATTCCAGCTGTAAGTTTATTCTACCTTTTCCTAGATTTATTGATTTATTGGTTGGGTAGTTGTGGTTTTTTTTGGTGTTTTTTTNTGGTTTTTGTTTTTTTTTGTTTTTTTTTTTTTTTTTTTGTTTTTTTTTTTTGTTTTTTTTTTTTTTTGGTTTTTTTTTGGTTCCCACCCCCACCCCCGCAATATATGAGCATTTTATAGCTTTTAGTATTAAAAATCCTGAGTTTTCTATAATGGAAGGAGAAGTCTTATCCTCTGTTCTTGCAGAGCCACCAGGACACAGTCCTGGGCTTGTTACTTGTCTGTATTTTCTGTGTCTCTTGTGTCTAAGACAAAAGATGGTTGTAACATGAGCTGGACTAGTTGGTCCTGAATGAAAATAGAAGTTGGATAGCACCAGACGGCTGTTTTATTCACTTTCTTTTGCTGTTGCTGTTCTTTAACCATCTGACTCAATGTGTTGCTCCACTGGAGATACCAGATCTTGACTCTCAGAAATCATCAAGAGAGATATTTTGTAAATTGTTAAGAGGTTTATCCATGCACTAAACTTGTGTTCTTTTCACCCTTTATGTAGAGTACCTGGAAAAGCTTGTTCTCTCTTCTATGCTCAAGGTGTCACTTTCATGCAAAGGAGTCAGAGGTAGAAAGGCCTGGTGGGATTTTTCAGTTTGCTGAATACTGTGGCCAGAAACCAGTGGCTAATAGCCACAGATCCTAATGTCTGCCCTTTGCATTCAGTAACTTGGACAGAGTCAACCACTTCTGTTGCATTAAGTATTGCAGTCCCACATGAAATAGAAAACCATGCTGACCTCAGAGGGGGAGATCCCATGATTCAGAAGGTGTGCTGATTCCTTAATTTTCCCCAAAAGCAGGAAAATCAGTAGCGTACAACCCTCTTCTGGAACAAAACAAACCAGCCCAGATAGGCTTTCTCTCTTGAGGCTGTGAAAGTTGTTTCTGAAACACTCATGTCCTCTGCTGTCCCTGAATAATTCTTTGCTTTAGACTGCTTCCAAATTCATGTATGCTGCTAAAAGAAAAGCAAGAAACACCTAGTAAATTGTTGGCACTCTGTGATCAATTAATAATCGTTACTTCTTTTCAAAGTGGCTGCAGACTGTACACCAGGGATCTGCATCAATAGCCAAGAAATCTGTCAGTGCTACTTACAGTTTGAAAGCTCTATCCTGTTCATTTGTTGAGCTCCCAGAGTGCTTGTTCCTTTGCACTTCTCAGGTTTGTAGGATTCCTTTAGAAAAACAGAACAGTCTGGTTTAGTTTTGTGTGGTGCTTGTAATGGTACGTGTCCTATGCCTGATTTATACATATAGCATTCCTGGAGGGGTTTATTATCTTATGGCTATTAATGATCTTACTATCTTATGGCTATTAATGATCTTATCTTATGTACAAGCCTCTCCTAGATTAGAAAATGCAGACCTAGGTGACTCCCAGTGCAAATAATTTTTTATTATCCATCTGCCCTGAACCTCCAACAGCCATGGTTAAAGTAAGATGTGAGCTAGCCCAAGGAAACTGGGACCAGTGGCAGGAGTTTTAACAATGTAGTGTTGCCTGGGTTTTGAACAGCTTGCTGCAAACTATGGATGGTGTTGATCTGGTACCAGCCCGTAGCAAATTAATTGCTGCGTTGCAGCTGTTTATACTCATATGTCCATGTGTTTTGCATTTAGAAGGTGGCAACCTTAAAAAGACCTTGAAAAATTTCCTAGTCCGTGCTTCTGTCCCTGAGGCAGATCAGCTATGCCTCAATCTCCTCTAATGATATTTGTTTGTCAGGCCTGTTGTCAAAAACCCCTCCAGTGGTGGTTCTGCCAATGAACCCAGGCAACCTTTTCAGTGTTTTTCTCTCCCTACTGCTGGAAAGATTGTCCTGAATTTGACAGCAAGAGAGATTCATGTTGAGCATAACTATTGCTATTCACTGGCAAAAGACACTGGAAAGTAATTTATTTTCTTGTTCTTTGCAGCAGTATGTAATCTACCTGGAAGATGCTACATTTCAGCCCTCCCTTCTTTATATTGGGCAGCACCAAGTCCTGTAGACTTTCCTTGGAGGGCAGGATTTGCAGCTGGCTGGGTGTTTTTTTGCCTTTCATGCAAACTGTCTTCACTTTCTTGATGAAGAAGGTAGCCAAACACAGAAGGAACCTTCTTAGTCCTGAGCAAAAAGATAGATTTCTGGTTTTCAGGCTCTGTTTCTGTTTTCAACTCCAACTTGAAGTAATTTTTTTCAGGAACAGAATGAATTTTGTACTCGTGGCACACTGTAATCCTCAGATCCCTTTCCAAAGACATGCTGCACTGAGACCTTTTCCATCCTGTGTACTCCTTTGGGTTACAGTTGTTTTGGATTAATGGCATTCTCTGTTTCCAGATCAATTTATGCACCTCGATCTCTAAAGCTCGCTTATGAAACTTCTCCATCCTTGATGCTATTTGCAAAACTAAATAATGGAACAGATTTAAGGACGACAACATGAGATTCAGAGCACACATAGTAAACAGAAAAGTGATCTCATTACAAAGAATTCCAAATATTTCCAGTAGAGCCTGGTACTGATCTAAAAGCCCAAATGCCGCAAACCAAAAATCTTAGTGTGTTTTAGTTCTGTGGTACAACAGGACCCAAGAGAGCTCATTTCAACACTTTGCTAAGCTCTTGATGATAAGTTGTGGGAAGCAAAGGTGTTCTTTTTTCCACCATGAGAATTCCCCCATGTACACTTGGTGACAGTAATGGGCTCCCCATTTGTGATGTATAAACTTGCTCCTTTTGAGTGGATGGTTTATAAATATATAGAAACAATATCCATAAAGAGATTGATTTTCTTTAGTTTCCTGGTTAAACTCCTTGCTACACTCAGCTATGCTTCTCACTACCTCTTCCAACAGGATAAGCTGTAAATAGAGCATTTACCTGAAAAAGAAAGGGTGCAAAGTAAAAAAAAAAATCTTATGTCTGATACATGGAGAAAGATATGCATCCCTTTGAAATTAGGATGTGTGAAAGATACACATCTAGTAGAATATCTGAAGAGTAAGGATGGCCAGCTCTGTTTTTAATTGAATTGCAATTTTCAGTCATCAGAGGAAGAACTTTCATACTGATCTTCATTATCACTGCAATACAACGATCATGGCTTTGTAACCCAGGTGAGAGGTTCAGAGCTCAGCCGCAGATATTTACTGTTGTCTTGCTGTACTAAAGAGTCTTTTAAGCTTGTCATGGGACATTATTCTTTAGTTGAACAATGATAGATATCTCCAAAAGAGTGACGGATGTGTATTTAAACTGCTAGAGAGTGGCTAGCTTCCATGAGTTTCACATTCAGTGATAGTCATTTAGATGACCAAAGAATGAGACTTTGGCTGGATGGTCTCTACTGTAAACAAGGAGTAAGGAAAGTTTCCATGGAGTAATTAAGGTAATTAGGATTAGGTATTTCTACTGGGGGGATAAACATCTTGACACCTGAAGATACCAGGATTTTTCCTTTGGCTAAAGTTGTCCCTGTGTAACTTACATCGACAAAATCCTAATAATTTAGTGGCTGAAGAGCTACTCAAAAACTCGAAAATCATCAGAATAGTTACAGTACCTCTTCAACATACAGCAAGTTGCAATGTTTGGGTTTTTGGTTTTTTTTAACCCCCCAAGTATAACAGTCTCTTAGTGTAATATGAACTACTCTTTTTTTGTCTGGACCCTGACAGCTAAACACAATCACTTGTTTATTTGCTTCTTGGAGATTTATGATGGTATGGGAATGGCTAATTGACAGAATAGAACAAAATAGTTCTGTGTCCAAGCATGTGAATGTTTTTAGTTTTGCTCAATATTAAAATTATTACCCATGGTAACTAGCTTCTGCCTCTTTATGTGGGCAATAGGTAGGCTGAGGTAGCATTGAATAAATCTCTGAAAATGGTGGTAGGCAAGAGACAAAAGCGCTTGCCTGGAGTGGGCACGTACTATGACTCATTGTAGCTGTCACTGGTGGGAAGAAAAATAAGAGGGTATTCCCTCTGCAGAATTGACTAAGTTGAAGAAATACACAGAAGACTAGAAAGAAAGTTTTTAAGCTGCTTCCTTCCTCCCCCTTTTCTTGTTTCACTGAAGCAATCTGATACAAGTGCCTTCTATTTCTTGGTATTTGAGCTTACCTTAGAGAATTGAAAGAAATAAAGCAAACCTTGGGTTTAATAGAACTCTCCTTAATTCTACCACATAATATAGACTAATAGTACTTTAAAATATTCACTTGGAATGTTAATTATCTTAATAACCCATTAAAGAAAAAAGCGCTAAACTACCTCCTGAGAAAGCTGAATTTTACTCTAGGTATACAAAAATATCCATCTTTTAATGACTTTTACTTTTTAAAATTAAGGTCCTAGATAGATGGGTGCAATTTGTTAAGAAATAGATATCTAGCTATACTGATTAAAAAAACAACCAAGCAAAACTTTTCTAATTTAAACAATGTAGTCAGTGTCTCAGGAACTAAATACCCTCTCTTCTCGAGAATTTCAAAATGGGCAAGAGCTTTTACACTACTTCCTTTCAGTACACGTGCTGTGAGGTCATTCATTGCTGCTAGAAGCTATCACTGATCAGGTGCTCTGCCTGTGATCAGAGATACAGCTGAGCCCAGGATTAGTAGGGTTTGACTTAGCAGATGGGACTAATGGCCAGTATCCTCACTATGGTAGATGCAACTCTTCTCTTCGTGCCTGTAAGAACTTGAGGGTCCCTAAGTGTTCTTTCTTCCAGTGTTTTTTCTTCCAGTCCTAAATCTCATTTTTCTATTTTGGATCCCATAAGAAGGGAACCAGGAGCTTTGACTTAACAAGACTTGTGTCTCACCTTGACGGGTCTGCATTGTAGATGGGAGCAGCACTTGTATCTGCAGTGTCAATGGGCTGATAACACACTGAGGCTCTTCCTGGTTTGGAAGTTTAACGGCTGCTGCAGATCAACTGCTGGACTACTTGTTTTAGTAAATTGCCCTTCTTTCTTCATGTCATCCAGTATCACAGAGAAATGCCATGTTATTATGAACTAGCAGAAGACTGTAAAGCAAAGAGTGAAAATGTATGTGTATGTGGTTTCTTTGATTTTACACAATAATTTTAACTGAGTGTGAAGAGAGCACACAGAGGTTGGAAGTTGAAAGCCTATAGTGAAGAATATAGACAGGATGTGCTTGTCAATCTGCACATAGCTTTGTTCTGCTCAGTTCTCAGAGAAAACAACTCCTCTTTATTGCTATATTAACAGCATTAACTGTTACCCTGAGCAAATCTTTATTCCTGACACACCTGGCCAATAGCCTAAGAAATATTTTTAAACCTAGTCACAAAGAATTAGTGTTTACCCCTCCCCCCCAAAAAAAAAAATCCCTCCTTTTGTTATTTAGTGTTGGTTGGTTTGGGTTTGCTGTTGGTTTTTTTTTTTTTTTTTCCTCCTCTTCTTTGTACTCTTGGGTAAATATTAAGGTTCTAAGTAAAAACACAAACCACCCCCACCACCAAAAATTATTTTTCTTTATTCAGGGAAAATGTTAGATTTTAGATTCTTATTTATCTGACCCGACCTTTTATTTTAGAGGTAGAATACAGAGGAGTAAAGTAAAAAAAAACCTCTCTAGAACTTGAACACATGAATGCATTTTGCAGATGAGAAACAGAAATCCACAAACCTTTAAAAAGCACATTATTTTATTTAAAACGTAGACAACATAGATGTTTCATCCAACCATACCAGCAGACAGAACAAAGATTATTTTCTTTAAATAGAAAAGCAGGTGTAACCAGCAGACTGGGTGAGATGATTTTCTCTCTCTACTCTGCTCTCATAAACCCAGCCTGGGATATTGGATGCCGTTCTGGGACTACCACTATAAGAAAAGAAGGGTGTGGACCTGTTGGAGGGAGTCCAGAGGAGGACCAGAGAGATGGAGATCCTCTGCTGTGAAGAAGACAGCCAAAGATTGATAAGGTGGTTCAGTCTGGAGGGGAGAGTAGGCTCTGGGAAAACCTTGTAGCACCTTTCTATTATCTGAAGGAGTACTACAGGAAGATTGGAGAGGGACTTTTCACAAGGGATGTAGTGATAGAAAAGGGGAAATGGCTTTAAACTGAGGGTAGAGTTCAATTAGATTTTAGGAAGAAATTCTTTACTTTGAGGGTGGTGAGGCACTGGATCAGGTTGCCCAGAGAAGCTGTGGATGTCAAGTGCTCAAGACCAGGCTGGATGCAGCTTTGAACAATCTGATCTGGTAGAAGCTGCCACTGCCTATCACAGGGGTGTTGGAACGAGATGAACTTTAAGGTGTCTTCCAACTTAAACTATTCTGTCATTTTAATTTACTGCATCTGGCCATGCTAAAGGTGACTTACTAAAGGTGTTTTCATTGCCTATTTCTGCCCCTATGTCATACCACACTGGTCCATTCGTTCTGTCATCAGCACTATTTTGTGCCTTTGTGCTGTTGGAAAATTTGTGAATTTACCACTGCCTCTCATGCTGTTGGCTGTTTAAATTTCTGGCCCAAAATATTTCAGAATAAGGAATCAATGCCCAGAAGCAACTGCCTCCTTGTCTTTAGCTCTGCTCTTCAGTGATGGTGTGATAGAAAGGCATTAGACCTTCTATGATGTGTTACAGAATCACATCTTTGCCTTTTAATATTTTTGTGTCTTCTTTGCTTTTGACTTCGTGAGTTCCTGCACAAACTGACAGGACTACTTTCTGCTAAGATAAGGGCCTTTTCCAATACAAACTTGTGTTATTGTCAAAGATGGAAGAGTGCAGCCACACAAGGACTTCCAAGGTGCTAGAAGAAGAAATGGATGTGAATTCTGTTTTGTTAAATGCTTGGGACTGAGGATGCTATCTGATTATGGACTCCCTAGTGAATCATTGTATAAAATTTTGTGATCATAAAGGTCCATTTGAAAATTGGATTCTAACAAGGAAAACTGACACTGGAGATGTGGGCTGTTTTTTGCTTTTTCTATGCAAGAAGTAAAGATAGTGGGTATCAAGGTAATTTTACATGGCAATCAAGGAAAAGCAAAATTTATAAAAAAAGTGCTCATCAGTATTGTTTTCAAAGGATCTTATTTGGAGTTGAACTGTCTTTGAGTTATACAATGCAAAGAGGGTGAGCTGGGGACATGCATGAAAGGAAGAATCAGATGCTATATGATACAGTTGGCTGTTTCCTAATGTTTCTTAATGAACAAGAGAATGAGACTGGACCTTAAAATAGAATTTGGGGGAGGGAGGAGAGAATAAAGTTCCCTAAAGCATAATTAACTAGAGAGACACTTTTCTATACTCATTTATATTAATCTTCAAAAGTGAGAATAAAAGTAGGAGAAAAATACAAAGGAACTAGGGTGAAGTAATTTTCTCTACTTTCTTAATACTTACAAATTAAGTCTTACTTAAAAAATAGGAAAAAGAAAAGAAAAGGTTGACTTCAAGGAAGGGCCTTCAGGGCAACAATATAAAATTATATGGATATTTAACTGCTCTGTATCATGGTGCCATAATTAAGACAAAGTACCTTACAATTATGCCTTCAACCAGGTTAATGCATACAGTTTGAATTCAAAATTAATATATATAAATTTTAAAGAAGATTAAAAAGAACCCCAAACCCCAAAAACCCCTGAAAGACATATATTATAAATAGATTAACAATATCAGTTTAAAGATGAAGTAGCTTGTTAAACACTGTCTCACACTATAGACAGTGTGATGATTTGTTTGCATGTCTCCTTCTGGGAAGACAGTTAACAATATTTGTCATCATAGACCTTTTAGCAAAGGATTAAAAATCTTGCAAAACAGTGATTTCTCTGTATGTTTTCACACAAATTTCTGAAATGAGGATGTTGAGTGAGGTAGCATAGAGCTTGCCATGAAATGGTAATTTTGTGTCTAACTCCATCATATGTAAAACATTGAGAATCTGAGGGTTTAGTCTTAGTTTTTGTGATGAACCATGCACCTCTGACCACATGTCCTCACTATGTGATACTGTGTTTCAGAGTGGTTACAGTACAGGGTGTGAGCACATCATTTGGTGGGATATCTCTGCCCTGGGATATCTGATTTCTGTGTGATCCCAGAGCTCTTACACAGGTGAGCTCCCCCTCCCTAGTCTTCCCGTCCTGCTTGAAGAACTCTAAGGCTAAAACTTCAGTCAGCCTGATGCTCACATCCACTGCTAACAGGGAGCAACACTATCAAATCAGTTCTGATAAAACTAAAAGGGGCCATGTAGGATGTTGCCCTCCTATCAGTTCATGTCTGTTTTTGGACATCCTACATCGAAAGAATGTGTGTGCCTGTTTTGAAAGATTTAGTGCTAAGTATCTTCACTTAAATCCTCCTCCACTGGCAATAATCTCCTTCACTTGGGAGTTGGCTGGCATCACTGTGCCAGCTCTTTGACATTTTTTCACTAACTCATGCTTATGAATTTGGGGGCTGCTGGAACTAGACAACCTGGGGTGTTAGACAGCTGGTAAATGATTTCTGAGTGTGTTGGAAGAGCCTAAATGGTGGAGTTATACCTTTTAAAAAAGTGTGAAAACTTTAGGGAATTTGGGCCAAGTGCTCAACTAAATCAAAACTTTGGGATCAGTTTAAGATTGTGTCCCCTAAGTTTTCAGTCAAGGATTATGCCCTCCTTCCCCAGATTGACATTTTTCTAAATTTAAAAACTGTTTCTGATGATCTAACGTATGCTTAACTGGACAAAATTAAAGTTCGGGTTGCATCTGGAGTATCTTCTCTCCTGTATCTCAGTTCAGTCGGTTGCACTTCCAATTGAAAACATTTAAAATAAGGTTCCTGAAAGTATTCTGTGCTAAAAGTTTGTCACTTCTAGAGATTTTGGTGACACTTTCTTATAGTGAATATCACCCAGATAATACTATGAAGGTAGATGAAAGGTAGAAAGGAAGAAAAGAATACAGGGTTCTTCCACTTCTTGTGCTGGAAGATGAGTACTTGTCTTTGTGTGGGTGAGCAGAGAACTTCACGGAAGTTTCTGTCACCGCTCTCGTCAGCAATGAATGACAATCACTCAGAGTGTGCTCTCTGAACTAACTGAAGGGTATCAGCCCTACCATGACAAGACTCTTCTTAACAAGGAGCTACAATTTTAGTGAATATGGGATAATTTTTCACTTGGGTGTAGCTGTAGTGGAGGTCAATGCTGTCACCTTCATCTCTGAGGGATTTGGTGCAGCTAGGGAAGTTAAACTCTGAGGTGAGAGATACATGGGTGTTAACACTTCACTCTTGTTAAGGACACAAGAATGGGAAATTGGGGTATGCCTTAAGTGCCTCTTCATTTAGGGACCCCAGCTTAATCAAATGCTAGAAAAAGTGTGACTCTGAATTTGGTTCATACATCCATTCCTTTAAAATACAGCTTGCCTCAGTTGGTGGGGAAGAGGAGCTGCCTCTTCTCTCCCTGCTCAGTAGGTTGCTCTAGAAGCTGTGAAACTGTTCAGCACTGCCCTGGGGGAGTGCTATCTTGCTATGGAAATGAATTCATAAATTTGACATTTTGCTGGCAGCGACAGGTGGTGTCTGTGAGAGCCTGAGTGGCTGCCATCAGCTTGCCTGATGGATTGACTCCCATCACTGCTGAGCCAAAATTCATTGATTTTGCTCTTGCCCTTCCTTGGCATGACCTTCTCAAGAGGGAGACTGTACTGATTTTATACTTACCCACACCCTTCAACTCATCCCTGATCTCTTTTGTTTATTTCCTTTCACAGTAAGTCAGCTTCCTTAATCTCTTCTAATTATAGATTGACGATAAGGGAGGTAAGTCAATGGGCTGAATAGGAGAGAAAAGTGTACAAACAGCAGCTCTTAGACAGGAGAATCAGAGGTTGTTCCAGCTTCCCATAGTTGGAAAGTGATGCATTGTCAGAAAAATTGTACCGTTGTCCCCCTAATATATTATCATGAAGAGAGAAGGTGGGAGTGGGCAGGAACAGGGCGGACAGTGTAGAAGCAAAAACCTTTAGAGTGAATTCAAGATCAAGTCAACTCAAAGGTTGGTGTATGGTGCTAGGAGGCTGTTGCTTCCATTAAAAAAAAATAGGAAAAAACTGGTTTAGAAAAGGACAGTGCCAAAAAGATAGCTTGCAAGGCTGTTGCCTCTCAGGATCACCTAGTGGGGATCCTGCAAGAAGGCTTTGCTATCCTCTATGCCATATAGCTTGTTACTTTGAACAATTTTAGTCTAGTAAGCTGACTTTAACCTAAAGCAAGGTAAGGAGATGGTCTGAAAGCAGGGAGCATCCAGTCTCTGGGTGCTGATTTGGCAGGAGTACATACAGTAGGAACTGCAACTCTTTTTCAGGTTTTCTGGTTGTAGTATGTCTGCTGCTATGACAGAATCCACATCTTACCTAGAGACAAATGGGTGCTTACAAGAAGGGAAGGTGAAAAACATGTGAATTAAAAAAATAAATCTGTTTTTTCTTTTTTTTTTCCTGTTTCTTTAAAAACCATTCAAATTCAGGCAAGTTGTAGTATAAGTTTTGCCATCTGTTAAGTGAAAGTAGTGATGCTTGCCAATTCAAGGCTTTAGGTCCCATCTCTGCCAGGGATCTGAGAGCTGACAATGTGCAACTACTATAGTTGTAACTACACTACAAATAATTTTTATCATATTCTTAAGCACCATATAAAATGTGTTGAGTGTAAGCCTGCCCCAGCCCGGCAAAGTCGCTATTTTGTCACATGTCAGGAATATTTTGAGCAACAACTTCACAGAACAAGAGGGGTAAGGGAGAAAGCCTGATACGGAGGGGGAAAAACCGGGGCAGGCAGGGGAAGGACAGCACAAAAAATAAGGGAATGGGGGATATAAAACAGAGGGAAAAGCAATCTCCTTCACCCCAGATGGAGGGGGTTCCTAGTCCTTGACTTCAGCTAAAAGGAGTTTGGGGATGCCCTGTAATGGTGCATAGAGAAATATTCACAGGTTTTCATATGAAGAGTGCTGAAGAATGCTGTGTGGGCAAGGAACTTCGGGGTGCTGCTACCAGGGAGGAGAGTGCAACCCCACATCTTACCATTGAGTTGTAATGGAGGATATGGGGAGGGTGCATGCTTCAAATGTGAATCCAGAAGAGACAGACAGCGCAGTATGGAGCATTCCTTCTGTGCCATGTCAGGAAAAATGTTTATAAGCAGACTGTGAGAGAAGTCCTGAGGCTGAGGCACCAGAGGAGATGTGACCCTCAAGGCTCCTCTGCCTGTGTTGCTCATTACTCTAATCCCTGCCAGACACAGAGGTGCTGTAATCCCCTGACCAAGAATATTGTTTTGGGACTGCCAGTTCAGTTTCACACAGTGAGGGAGGTGTAGGATGAGCCATCTGCAGTTAGGAATGCTTTTCCTCACTGAGCACCCAGTGACTGGTCATTTCTGTCTCATATTTACATCTGCTGCTGCTTCTTGGTTTGAATCCAGAGTAGAAGGCTGTAGGTCACTTATTAGTACCTACTGAGTCTTGCTGAGACAATGATGATGTAGAGCTGGGAGAGAGCTTTCTGTAATCAACTACTTAATTTCAGCACATGGTGGTAAGATTTTTTACATGGCAGTAGTTTCAGGATCCAAACCTTGATGATATAATGCATTTTCTTTTTTTCTTTTTTTTTTTTTTCTTTTTAAAATAAGGGGCTGAAGCCTTTAATTGGTTGGTAATAGGATGCTTAGTATGGTACAAATCCAAGTTCTTAATGACCAAAGTGTAGGTAGCCAGCTCTTTCAAATCCCCAGCAAAGTTCAAGGAGAGCCTAATGTTCTACTCAGTAAAATGCACTGGCTGTCTCAGCATTACCTTCACTGGAAAACTGTAAACATCATATTGCAGATGTTACAGTCAATTCAATGCTGTCTGAAATGATTGACAGCATCTGCTTCACAGAGGCCTGGGACAGAGCTAGCATGAACACTGTATTACCTTGTGCTCAAAAAACCTCCACCATGTCACTGAGAACATCATTTGAGGGAGCCCACACTGTGTGGTGACTTTGATTGTATCATAGCTGCCTTCAGAATGTACTTTCTGTAGCTAAGGGACATAGCATTTTCAGTCTTGGGGTTTCATCAGATTTCTTGAGTAGCTTGTCTCTTCCCAACCCAAATAAAAAATGTCCCTCTTGACAGCAAAGTCGAAAAAATCTGGAGAAAGTATATTTGGGTTTGTGCATTAGAGACAATGAATGACTAGTCATTTATATTTTATGGTACTTCCGAAAGAAAAAGAGAGAAACCTAACTTTTAATTAGGAACTTTCCAAGGGGAGAAACAGTTGTGTGTTTGCTGAAAGAAAAGAAATTCTAGCATGGGCAAGTGCTAGCAAAATTTTTTTCTTTTTTGTGAGGAAAAGCAATGTAAAATCCCAACTAACAAGCTGATATAGCTTTTCAGTATAATGAAACCTGATGGTTGATGTGCTTGGGTCATCCATAAGCGATATTGTTTTTCTACTCCATACAAAAACATGATTAAAAAGTAAAATTATATTTTGTGTGTGGGGCAGTTGGAAAGGTGAAAGGAGGTTGCCTACTTGTCTTCTTGCTTTTAGTGGGGTGAAGAAAGGTAGCAATGAGGGACATAGCTTCTATGACCTTCTTCATGGAAGAGTAGAGAAGCCTGGATGTCATTTCCCCTCCTCAACTAGAATAGTGGGGATGTGGGATTGGATGGGTGAGTGACTAGCTACATATATAGCAACAGGAGGGGATATTTGAAAGAAATCGTCATATAGATGAGATTTTTTTTTTGCAATAGTAATTAAAAACAAACAAAAAATAAAATCCTGGACCTAGAGGGGTATTTGCCTCACTGGACATGGGAATAATGGAGGCAGAGTGCTGCTGGTGGAGCTCTTCTGCAGAGTACTTGTTTTGAAAGAAGGGTCTAGCAGATCCAGTGGATTTTTTAAGTGACTCTGGGCTTTAAAAGACGGCAGCATCTACCTTGTGTTTATCTTAAACACACAGTTCAGCTGAGAATGAATGACCATAGCAAGCTGTAAAGTAGCATGAGTAAGCTGGCTGAATGCTATTTGCTGATTTTCCTAAATAAATAGAATTGAAAATGTTAGAGCTATGTGAGAGCTGACCTGAAAATACATTAAATGTAGTAGGTAGAGATGAAGTTGGGAAATGAGAAAGAAATTTAATACTTGACTGGGGGAAAATAAAGTTCTCTAATAACCTAAATTGTTTTGGTAGAAAACATATTCCTAGATAAAACAAAATATACAGGTCTCTGTGACTTCATGGTTGATACTGCTGTAAAAAAAACCCCACACCTTCAAGTAAGGGGGTTGAAGGACCCTAGGGCCAGGCACTGGAATGCTCTGGGTGAAAGAGGGGGAGAAATGCTTCAGGTCTGATCTGGTGACTGGTGAATCTGCTGAAATCTTTGTTGTTGACAGCAGTGTGCTTTGGTAAAATTTCAAAGCCCAGCTCATGCAGTTCACGTGTGCTCCTGGTCATAATGTGGCCTTGCTCCCTGAGGTGCTGAGAGATGATTCAGAGAGCTATTAAGTGACCATCCCACCTGTGCTACTGTGAAAGGACAGCTGAAATGTGTCTGCTAGGGTAGGGAGGGGAAGGAGTCCCCTGGCAGTGTCAGCAGTGCTCCTCATGGGCATGCCTGGGTAAGGAAAATACATGGCTAAGCTCACACAGGGTTTCCCTGAGGGACACAAAAATATGGTGGGAGCCTCTCTATGGTTGTTGAAAGAAATGTTTTTCAGCACCCTGTGAAGACATAATACCTTCTCTGGGTCTCTTAGAAAATTGTCTCCAGCCATCACTACTTGGGTGATGCGTCTCCTCCTCCCTCTCTCCATCACAGAGCATTTTGGCTTCTTAGAGCAGAGATTGTGCTTTGTGTCAGACTGATGGAAAGCTGAACTGTTTATCAGAGGGACTAATTCTCAAGATTTCATTCTGTCCTGCGTGAGACAGTAAACTTGAGAGTGTAGAAATCAGCTAGGCTTTTGCTAGAGGAAGAATGGCTAGTTTCAGCTCTGTGTGTTGGATTTTTTTTTTTAATTTTTTTTTTTCCCCACTGATTTGTGTTGTCTTTGTTGTTTTGCCTCCATGGAATACATCTATGGTATCTGTGTGCAGGAGTGTCTGTATATGCTTGCTGCAAGATTCATCACAGACGTTCTAATAATTTTAGGGTGCTCTGGTCATTTAGATCCATTTGAGGTAGTCAAGAATGCATTATTTATCATTTGGAAAAATTCCCCTGTGTGAAAATTATCTTGCTGGCAGGTGAGCTTGCCAGAGTCAATGTACATCCTGACGTGTTCACCTTCTTTCCCTTGAAAAACCAATGCTCTCTAAGTGGCACATAAAAGGTATTTGAAACTTCAAAGATCTCATCTGCTTAGTTAAACTCAGCTTTGTTTTGCTTTATGATGCTAAAGCAGTGAAGGCAGAATAGTTTTATGTTGAAAATCTGTCCTGCAAAGTTTTAAATTAGTCCAGACTGCTCAGAGGCAGGGTTAAAAATCAGTTCTTTTCTATACAATAGATACATTCAATAGGATGTAATAACAGCACTTTGAGGGGCAAAAAAATAAAACCTTCAAAATTATAAAAGTCACCTATGGCATTAGGCTGATCATTGGAAGATTGTTTAATGCTTGGATTTTTGCTTTGTTTTTCTAACAGCAGTTTTCTGGCTAGAAAAAGGACAAAAATAACCACAAAGATAACTTCAGCTTTGAATTTGCACGTGTAAATTGAGACTTTGCTCACCTACTGTCTCAGTTTCCCAAATATATGTACATCCGCTCTCTTTCTCCTTGCCCCCAGCTGTATTTGTCTGGAGGTACCAGTTGCAAGGAAGCTATGGGAATCCATTTCTAATTCTGCCAGGCAGCAGGTGGAGAATTAGCATAGTGACTTTCATTATTGGAAACAGGAGGTACTGAGGATCTGGATCCAGAATCAGACATTTCAGTGAATCTGTATAACAAATGGAGGGCCCCAGAGATTTACGGCTGTCTAGCGATAAATTGCTCTCCCAGTTTTTCCCTCAGCAGTTTTGGACTGTAGTTTCAATCTAACACAACAAAATAAGTTAGCTGGAGACAAGCAGGTGCTTTTAAGATATGGAGATGTGGGAAGGGCTAGAGGAGCTAAGAGCTGGGCAGTGTGTTCCCTGGACCAACTGCAGCTGTGGATGCCTGCCCTGGGTGGGTGCTGAGCACAGGCACTGGTGACTAAGGTAAGGCATGGTCTGGGAGTCCTTCTGCCGGCAAGAAAATGAAGTCTGTGAGAATGAGGTCTTGCTTTGCAAATCTGGGCACTCACAGCTCTAAGCTTTGCTCCCCACTTCTCTCTCTGGTCACAGGTAATTCCCAAGGTCTTTGTTCCCCTTTCACCAGCTGCAAAGTGAAGAAAGTATAATTAGCTTGTCTCACAGGCCTGGAAGATAAATTCATTAATATTTGTGAAACATCAGATACCATAGTGATGAGTGCCACACAAAAGCCCATGAGAAAATTAGTAATTAGGTATTCAGAGCAGGGAATGAATGTTATGCCGTAAATAAGGTGAGACTACATGTTGAATGAAGAGGATGAAAAGAAATATTGAATAGCTAATTTAGTCCCAGAGCAACATCCAGCTTGTGCACTGATTGAAGGAAGGGTCGTGTGGAAACTTCCTATGCAATTGCATTATAAAGATTGTATTGTAGATATGTATACCAGAGGTCACATGTAGAGCATTAAATGTGACATTTTCCTAATATTTGATAGTTTACTCTGCATCCAAAATATATTTTAATGTATTCTTCAGTTTTTAACACAGTTTGTTTTAGAGAACTAATAATGTTCCCTGAACAAATTATATTAGGAACTCAAACTTCATTCCTTATATATTTTGGGATGGAAAACATGGCACATGGAGAAAACATGCTGCCTATAACAGTAGTGAAAATTGTACTGAGGTGCAAGTTACCTCATCACACGCCCTTCCAGTAACAGGGAACATGATAATCTGTCAAAGCACCAGTATATTTAAACAGACTAGGAGTAAATTTCCTGCTGGTAACTGCAGCTTTGAATTTAGCACCAAAGGAGTTTAATTGCTGTAATCTGGGTGTCAAAAGTTGACACTTACTAGGCAAAGGACTATTCTTACTACACAAGAGGAAAATAACCTATGCCTGCATATTATAAAGAAAAAAAGCCCTGGTTATGTTCTGTTTGCTGGGTAGGGTAATTGATTTTAGTGCTGCCAGTTTCCTTCTCTTATTCCTATGGATAGGACCCATGTGTACATCAGCTAGAAACTCATTCCAGTTAACAAATTTAGCAACAACACAGCTTCCTTTTGGAATGGATTATATAACTGGATAAATAAGAGCTGGATGGACTATTGAATTACTTTACTTAATATTTTTAACAGTATGTTTGCTGGAGAGTACTTGAGCAGCTATGGCAGCAAATAGTATTTGTTGAATAAATTTGACAAATAGTGGTGAAATGTGCCTGATATTTGATGAATGTTGCTCCACAGGCCCCTCATTCTCAGTTGATTTTTGAAGTCTTTTAATTCACTTGGAATGATTTAATTTTCTTTTTTCTTTTTCTGCTAAGTGCATTTATAGGTTTCCCAATCCTAACTTTACTCCCTCATCTTTACCACATTTGTCTTCTGAACTGGTTTCTTCTTCCCAACCTGTGCTTTCCTCTCTCTAATCGATGTCAGGTTTGCTCTCTCCTCTTGTATTTTTAATATTCTTCATTTCTTCCCTTTTCTCAAATTCTCCTTCCCTCTCTAAAACCAGTGACTCTTAACTCTGATGTGCATGTCTTGGAAAGTTGGCATGTACTTCCTAGTTGTGAACTGCTAGAAAATAATGGTGTTGGCAGTAGTCAGAAGCTGTGTTTAGACAAGAAATCACCCCTTTCCCTACAGGCTTCTGGGAAAGGAGGACACTGAGGTCTTCATGATAGTCATGAGCTGCTTGCATATATTACACTACTACCTTGACTGTGTGAAATCACCACCAAATTTCCTGTTTTGGGTTCTACGCACAAGGTATTTTCCAGTCTCCACATTCTTCTGCTTTCAAGCCATCTGCTGCTGAGTGGGTAGCTACAAGTAGTTGTCAGTCTGTGCCCTAATGTGTTGGGGACAGCTCCAGTTTTATCTCCTCCCCATATTTAAGTGTGTTTTGCTGTCCCTTTAAATGCTCAGTGTTCCTTACTCCTGCTTAGCAGGGAGCTTCCTCAAACTACAGTGCCAGCCCTGTTTGAACACCACTGGATTCTTTGCTCTTTAGTGTTCTGGAAAACACTGGCTGCAAGTGGTAAAACCCCAAGTGCTCTCCACTTGGTGGCTTGAGAAACATCTGAACAGCAAGACGAGTCCTGGAGCACCCCTGCTGGAAATGCTGGCAAACGAGAGTGCTTTGTTTTCATGCCGGGATGGTTTTCTTGACAGTGATAAAAAGTTAGAAACGCTTCTTTTTGTTGGTTCATTTTTAATTGGCAAACTTAGTCTCTGCAGAAATCAGAAGCAATTGTCCAGGTAAGATGTATGTCTAATTTGCTACATGGATCTTCAAGCTGTGTTGCCCTTTACTTTAATCCTGTATTTAAAAGGTAGTTTTCAGCTCTTTTGTTTCACTCTATCTTTTGCAGGTAATTAGAGATTGCTTTTGTTCCCATGGAGGTGAGGAAAGAGGGCAAAGCTGGTGCCATTGAACAAAGTAAATTCTCTCAGTGAGATTAGGGCAGAGCTGGGATCGGACTACTCTAAGTCCCCAGATGCCAAGTCAGTGTTTTGCTCACAACTTTGTTTTTTTCCCGGGGTGAGATACTTCATGGGTCAAGTGCATCTCTCGGATTTGTCTTTAATGTTGACGGCTACACTCAGCTCATTCTGCTGCTGCCTGTGCAGAGTGGGTATAAAAAACTAATGCTTCAGTGTATCCTCCTTCCAGAAAACCAGCCTCTATATAAAGATCTGATAAAGTCTGAACTCTGCCAGTGCCTCACCTTAAAAGTTTTTGAGAGAGCAGTGGTGCTCCTGTGATGTGAAAGATTCCGGATGGGGAATTTGAATTGTTTTTCATTTTACTTCCTTAGCTGAGCATAAGCCCAGTACAGTGCTGGGCAGTTGACAGGCACCTATGATTGCCCTGTTTAGTGGATAGTGATTTTTTTCAGTCGGTTTTCTTTTATTAATCACCTGGTAGCTGTAGCAATTCCCCCAAGCTGATGCATCCTTGTAACTTATGAAAAAGCGAATAAGAAAGAAAACACTTTCTGTTGTCAGAAGACATATTGATCATCTTGTTGTCCACTGACTGACTCAAGTGTTAGCTGCAATCAAAACCGAAGCTTATTATTTTGGTTTGATTTTTTTTTTTTAAACTAAGGTTGTTTGTGAGGTTTAGACACAGCTCCTACTCTTCTTGCATTACATAAATATGGCAAAGGCTTTCTTATTTTCTTTTTTATTTTTCTGCTCCCTCTGTTATAATGATAATTTTCTGTTGAACAGAGTAATATTTAGCCTGGTTATTTTAATATTTTTTTCTGTCTGGACTGATTGGGTGTTGATTTTGTTTAGTCATTATTAAGGCATGAAATTCATATCTAATATTGTTAACACAAGTTTGCACAAAGTAAAATAGAAAATATAATTTTGCATTGATGTTAATCTGACTATCTAAAGGGAGCTACTTGTGTCTAATATTTAAAAATTATGTGAGAAAATTACAATGTCTGAAATCAAGACAAACATATTAAGATAAACACTTTTTTGCTGATCTCTATGGCCTCTAAGAAACAGGAGAAGAGCATGATTTTATTTGTGGGTGAAACTGAAAAATTTCTAGGCAGCTGAACATGACAAGAGCACACACCGTGGACAGTCTGAAACCTGCAGTTATCTGCCTGTAGGTATTATAAATATGTCATCTGTGTGTGTGATTGGGCTCCATAACATTTTGCAGAAGTGCCTATTATGCACCTGTTATGATTTTGCTGTTTATAGTGCCAATTCCTCACATGGTGCTTAGATAATATGATAATATGGATGGAATCAGTGTTCTGTGTTGAAACACTCCCACCATCACCTGGGGCGAGCTGCTAGGCATGGTCTCTACACGCAAATTGTGAGTTCCAGAAGTTTTTTATTTTTTCTTTTCAATATTATCTATAGTCCTTCCGAGCTTGTCTGTCCAGCTGGCTCTGCTCTTCAGACACCATACAAACGAGTCAATCCTTTGGGTCCAGATTTCAGACAGAGACGTGACCTTGCTTGGAAGAATGGAGCGGACTCGCACTTGGTGTTACTTTGGAAGGGGTTTATTCAAGGTGAAAGCCCAGGTGGTCAAAGCGTGAGTGATTCCGAAGGTTCTGGCTTGCCCTTATCAACATGGGCGTTACAGATGGAAATGAAGGGGAGGGGTTTAGGTACAGGGGGGCTGGACTTTGGCATGTAGGGAAAAAGGGGTGTGGGTGATACCCGAGGCCTGGCAGAGCCACCTGGGTACCAGGGAGTGTCTTCACAGATAACATACAAAGTTATACAATGGGCTAGGCCAAGCTATCAGAGACATACAATGGGGAAGGCCAGGCCTTATTATGTGAGTTGATTACAGTGATCAAGTGAAGCAGGGTGGGGGTGGATGAACACTTACAGGACCTTAACGAAAATTACAGACATTTTAGAAAACCCGAAATGCACACTGCAACAATTATCGTTCTCTTTTAGGTACAAAATCAATCTCCTGATTAATCTTAATAATTAAGTAGTGTAGAATTTTTCTTGCTTGTGTTTTATTTCTGAAACTTTCATTACAATAGCTCATACAGCACACAGACTTGACTGATGCACAGAACAAGAAATCTCTATAGCCCTCTGTGCTGTAACACTGTTTTAGGTGTTTGACTGCTGCAGGGGAATCTACAACCTTACGAAAAGCTTGTATGCTCTAGAGACTATCCACCAGCAACAATTTTGTTTTATACACTCTGAGAGGTGGGACAAAAATTCAACATCCTTTGCCAACAAATAACTTCTTTACCATTTTTGGAATTTACTGCGTAGAATTGGTTCTGATACTAAGTGCCTTTTGGAAGACTAATGGAAATTCAATAGTGCAGAAGTCACTCCTTTCAAAACTGACCCCCCCTCAAAAAAACCCAACCAAACAAACCACAAAAAAGCAAACCAAAAAAAGCACCCCCAAAACCAACAAAAAAACCCTCCAAACCAAAACAACAATAGCTTCCCCACAAGCAGAGACTGAAAAGGAATTCGGGGACCTTTGCTTTGTACTTGAATAAAAGTTCACTCAGCAGTATGGGTGGAGAAGGGGAAAGTTCAGAGTTGTGACATGCCTTGGGGTCACAAACCCATATCCTATTCTCTTAAGAGAGTCCTAATACCTTGACTGTAAATTATTCTGGGTCATAATAATTTGCTAACAATATCTTCAGATTCTGGGGTCCACAGAAGAGCTATTCTCTCTGAGTGCTCATTTCAGTCACTACCTTGTTCCATGAAGGTGAAGTGCTTTACAGAAGGGTCCCATAGGCAGTTTCTAGGCTCTTTGTGACTCCATAACCTTTCTAATGATCTATCAAATGGTCTTTTAATAGATTTTTTTTTATTTTATAATTCATGTCAGAGTTAGGTTTTGAAAAACTTTGATTCTGCACATTGTCCAGCTTGTTGAGTGGAAGTAGATGAACAGCATTGGAATTAACCACCTTGGTGAGCGAGTGCTTTTTCTAACTGAAAGAATGAAACTGCAAATCAATCTCCATAATTATGATTTTTGGAGTGCTTTAGCTATTGATTGAAGCAGAAAGAGAGGACATGCTGAAGTGCTGTGCTTCCTTGTCTTTCCTCTTGCCCCTTCATTTTGAAGGAAGGTGACAGTCAGCACTGTAAGTTTGCAAGAATTGATCTGATTGGAAGGTGTTGCAAAGGCCATGTGCTCTAGACTGAATCTCTCTATCCTCCATCTGCCTTTCCTCTTGATTGACTCCAGGACAGTGAAAAAACGAGCCAGATAGGGAGTCACTCAGTCTTGCCAAAAATGGCATTCTCTGTGCGAGCAAATACAACTCTTAGTTCTGGGGAACTTTGACATGGAAAAGAGTTGTACCTCTAAAGTTGGTGACAGCAGGGCAGGTAATCTGGGGACTTCAGTTCTGGATTTTTAGATCCTGCTTTAATCCTACTTCTAAATATAGAATCCTTTTGTGGATTTGGGCTTAAGTCATTTCTAGCAGGAAGGACAGTTCAACACTGAAATTGATTTTATTTAACAAGGTTGTGTAATTTCAATTATCAGATGTTTTTTAACTTGTATTAGAGGTCTGTCATGATAAATTTATATAAAGTAGACTGTCTTGGAGCAGGGGTTGAACAGGACAGAAACTTCAGGTCACTTCTATCTCTACTTTCTGAAGTCTACACTTAGAATAAAGCATTAACTATTCTTCTGTTCTGGCATGAATAGTTTGTGGTTGGTTTGTTTCTGTGGAATGTAGGTTGAAAATCAAGAAAATCTGCTGAGCTTTATTGTCGATCTTTCAAGCTTTGAAGTCATAAAGTAAGCATGCAAGGCTGTCATAAAATTGATCTGAATACTCTATTTCACTGTTTACTGCAGGACACGTGTTCCATCCTGATTTATATGCTATGAAGTTATGCTTAGGTGTATTCCATGCTCTGGAGCAAAGCTACTGAGACCAATTAAGTTCTCTAGATTAATGAAGATACAACTGAGAGTGGAATATAACTCATTGACTTTCTGGCCCTGTATAAATATGAATCAGGTATGGTTTTGTTCATACAATTGTGGTGGAATCCAATACTTAAATGCATATATAGCTGAATACAAAAATACTGTGTGAGATCCCTAGGCTAAGAGTGATTACTGTAGAATGAACAAAACCCCACTGTTACTGTGCCCATTGTCTGGAGAAAAATCTTATCAGGTTTGCTTGCTTTTCTTCCTGCAATATTTGGCCTTAACTAAATGCTATGGAATTACTTTCAAATGTATCTCCCTCAACATGATTCCTTGAAATTCTATGAAAGAAAATATTTTATTTAATATGTGGCTGTGATCCACAAGTTCTTTAGAGTGAGGAGGAAAGTACAAAAATTTTTGACTACCTGTCCAAGAATAGAGTTGAAAAGCAAACTGCTGGTAATGATGCAGTCAGGATTAATTAGATTGGAGTACTGGCTGTGATCCTTAAACTGTAGCACTGCTGCCTTGTGTTTGCCAGGTATCAGAAAGTGAGAAGTATCTAGCCTGGTCAACAATTGATTTAATAGATAAAGGTGCATTTGCTACTTATCAGGCAAGTAAGTTAGAAAATGCGATTTGGGTCATTTGAGTTTTGCTGCTAGTCTCTACTAAGGAAAAATCTTGTCTGTGACTATTTCAGTTGCTAGAAATTCATGCCAGTCTTTATAACATTTCTTTGTTGTCTTGAAAATTCTGTTTTTAGAGAACAGATTAAAAATTAGTTCATACACAAATACACACGCTTTAAGACTGGGACCTAGGTGTCCCTTTCTGTATGCCAGTGTGCTAACGTAAGTGTTGGAGTTGATGTGACATATGCTTCTGCTATTGTTACCTGTCTTGTACAATACAAGTTCTAGCCTATTAAGAACTTTAAAATTTCAGGATGTGCTTCTTAAAGATGAATTCTTGAGATACGCTGACTATTACTGCCTTCCATTTTGATTGACTATAAAAAGTAATGGAATTATTTACAAATTGAACAATTTTTCTCCAACAGTGGAATTCAAATAGCTGAATATTCTTCCCATCTCTCTGTGGCAGATTGACCCTGACTGAGCAACAGATGTGTCCACCAAAGTTACTCTATCACTTACCTGGATAGAGGAGGGAAGGTTCATGGATCAAGATAGGGACAGGGAGAGATCACTCACCCATTATGGGCCAGGAAAAAGACTTTGATAAATTAGTTCAATCTATTACCAATCAAATCAGAGTAAGATAATAAGAATATAAAATCAAAAAATCAAATCAAAACTTAAAAGCACCTTTTCCCCTACCCTTCTCTTCTTTCTGGGGTTAACTATCTCCTTCCCATCAGCTGGCACTGGGGATGGGCAATGGGCATTGTGCTAAGTCATCACATGTTGCTGCAACTCCTTCAGGGGGAGAATTCCTCACACTCTTCCCCAAATCCAGTGTGATGCCCTTTCCATAGGGGACAGTTCTCCATGACCTTCTCCAATGTGAATCCTTCCACTAGTTGCAGTTCTTCAGAAGCTGCTCCAGTGTGGGGCCCTTCCACAGGGTGCAGTCCTTGAGGTACAGCCTACTCCAGCATGGGACCCCATGAGGTCATGGGTTCTGCCAGAAAAACTGATACACTGTAGGCTCCTGTGTCCGTGGATCCGCATGTCCTGCTAGTATCCTGCTCCATTGTCGGCTTCTCACAGCCTCCTTTGGACATCCACCTGCTCTGGTATGAGCTCCTTCATGGCCTCCAGGTGGATCTGTGCTTCACCACAAACCTTCATGGACTGCAGGGGCACAGCTCCCTCACTGTGACCTGCACCACAGGCTGCAGGGAAATCTCTGCTTGTACACCTGGAGCACCTTCTCCTCCTCCTTCACTGACCTTGATGTCTGCAGAGCTGCTTCTCTCACATATTCTTAGCCCTCTCTTCTTTGGCTGCAGTTGCTATTGTACAGGATTTTTCCCCATTCTAAACTATGTAATCCCAAAGGTGCTGCATCCCATCGATAGCCTTGACCAACAGCTGGTCCATCTTGGAGCCAGCTTGCATTGGCTCTGTTGGATATGGGGGAAGTTCTTAAAGTTACTTCTAGAAGCCAACCCTGTAGCCTTATGCCACTACCAAAACTTTGGCACACCAATCCAACACAGACTGTGTTTCTGCACCCAGGATCACTTTATATCTTCCCCTCCATGTGTTCCTAAGATACCAGCTTTCTTGTGTTGTCCTTTTTAAACAGCCTAATGATAAATTACTATCTGTCTGAGATCCTATTTGCTGAATTTTTTCCAAAGTTTGATTTAGCAAATAATGATGGTGAATCCATTGTAAAGAGAGTGAAAATAAAGACTTTGTAAACTGCAGTACTAGCTGAGTACTGCTAGTAGAGATGAAAGAATGCCCTATTTAGACTTTGAAGCTCTTTTTCTGCAATTCCAATGAAATTCTTTGGGTAATGCAGTCCCTCTTTTCCATGACACTGCACTATTTTGTGACTGGACAAGACTGTGCTCCAACTAGATAGATTCCACTTAGGCTTGAACAGATACCAACCAACTGGTGAAAGTGCAAAATTTTGTATAACCTTAGAGTCATGAGATTGCCTCTTCAGTGCTGTTTCTGAGTGTACAAGTTCAATTCTAGCTAGACCTTTTACTCCCCACCCTCCCACCCCCATCCCAAGCCCCATGTCTTCATTGTTAGTCTGTCCTAATGCTACTTGCAAATGCTGGAGTGCTTCCCTCAGGACCACTGGTTGTTCTACCTTGTACTTGCTGTACACTTGTAATTAAAGGTATGAGTATTATTCCTTCCTTCTTAAGCAAACTGTATCCCCTTCCCAAGACTGTACAATCTCTCTAAGTGGGTTCCAGAAATGATGCTGGAAATGTGTGTTCTTGCCCAGAAAAGTGAAGAGTAGCCTGAGAGGTTGAAGTAGAGAAATAGATTTATTAGTTATCCAGAGAGCCTCCTGGCCAATGCAAGATAATCCTCTACCCATTTTCTTATACTTTTTTTCATCTAAATTTAGCCACCCCCAAAACATGGATTTTCTGCCATTACTGCAGGAAGACTATAACAGGTTAATACATCTAGCACAGAAGAAGTTTTTCATGATGTTCAGTGTAAATTATTTCACAGATGAAATATACCTCACTGTCAGGGAGCAGCCTAAATTTTCACTTTCTTAATTTCATCCCATTACTCCTCGTTATATCCCTTGTACCAATCTAAATAATTCATCACCCTTCTTAATGTTTATACCCTTCAAATATTTATAGGCAGTTATCACATTTCCCTTTAGTCAGAGATTAGCTGAGCTGTTCATATTTAGACCTTTTAATCTTTCTTCATAAGAAAATCCCTCTACGTGAGATTGAGGGCCTGATCCTCAAAGGTATGTAGGTGCCTGTCATTGACTTGAGCAGACTTATAGCCTAGATATCAGTACCATTAGGCAGCAGGATTTTTCCTCCTCTCTGAATCACTACTAATTTATCAGTATTAGATCCTAAGGGGTGCAGAACTGAATGCGATATTCCAGGAGCATCGTGGCCGGTCTTCCCTGGTTTGCTGGGCCGTGTATCACCTCAACATGCGTGTCCCCCAGGGTGTATTGTGCCTCTTCCTCTCACACACAATTGGAAATTTGTATCTATGATAGTGTTCAGTGTTGCCCTTACTTGCCTTCTGGACCTCGATATTCCAGATTTCTTACTAGTGAATTTGCTATTCTGTGTCTCTGAATTACGTATATTTATTATAGATGCATACATATATAAAAAAATGGTACTTACTGGCCATCGTCTGAACATAGATGAAAATTAAGAGGTTCTGCTGAACATTAATCTCTATATCACTACACTATATAGTTTTCCAGCTTTATATGGTGGCATTAATCACTACTCTTTGTTTACAGATTTTTTCAAACAATTTATTGTCCATGTAAGTCTGCTCACATCCAAGCCAATTTGAATTAAGATTGTAAAGCAGAATCCTTATATCAAATGCTTCACTAAAATCCAGCCACTGTAAATTTAGTGCAGGGCATATTTCATTGTTCTCAGTGGTCTCTTAGGTCCCTCAGGTATGGATTTTTTTTTTTTTTGAATCTTCCATTTTTGTCTTGTGCAGTATGAATTATTACTGGTGGTGATGGTTTCTGAGCTACCACAACTGGAATTCCAGTTTGAAATGGAAATAGTCATTCCCTGTTTGGGCTCAGGGTAGACTGAAATTTTCTTAAAGGACCAATTTCTGCCACCACAAAAGCGTTTGGACACACAGGTGTGTAGGTCTGAAACCAGTCAGAGCTGAACAGATCAGCAAACTGCTTCATTAGTGGTAACAACTGCATTTTTTGTGGGCTGAACATGAAATATTTTTAGATTTTATTCTTTTAATCCTTTTTGTCTAAATTAAGGAAATAGTTAAAGAAAATACTTTGAAATTAAAATTGAGTACTACGTAAGTGTGTAAAAGCAACTTTGTTTTTGAGTGGATAAAACTAATAATCGTATTTGAATGAACTTGAGAGGGATTTCTTGGCAACATCAAAGTTTTGTCTGAGTAAATATCTTCTGCACAACTCTACTTCCATTTTGTGTCTGGCAAATGTGAAATCAAATCTTGGCACTTGATAGTGCTATTTTAGATGCCATAGTCCTGGTGCAGAGTGATGCTACGTCAAAGCCTGTATATCACCCACAAGCCTGCCAGACTGAACTGTCTCTCCTTTGCTTGTTTTTCTGACAGTGTTTGGGTGGTGGATTTGGAGTTTTTGCCTGAAAGGGCTTGATGGTTGTTAAGTCTGTAAAAAAACAACAAGACTTCAGAATATTACATGGTAGTAGCACCAAATTTGAATGGCTTTCCTAAGGCTAACTTAGCTCATCTATGCTATTTTTCTGGATGACCTTGTTTTTATTGCAGGGAGAGTGTTTCTCTTTTTGGTGTTCAATACAATGCATTTATCATCTTTCATCTCTCACTATTTCACATTTGCTTATTCTGAATCTCATGATACAGATTTTCATCTACAGCACAAGTATTTTACTGAAGACCCCTTTCAATCTTCTACAGAACTGCTGTACATTATTTGATTCTTACACATGATTGTCTTCCAGAGGTATAGAATTTTAGCTTCAGTCTTGCAAAGCTGGCTTGTTGTTAGTGTTTNAGGTGTTTCAATACAGACCTCCACTATATAATATATATATAATTTTTATTTTATTTTTTTTTTATTTTTTTATTTTATTTTCTGGCATCACATGAATTCATGAGTTCTTCTGTTGTTTAAGCTACTACCCAAAAAGTTGTATGCCTGTGTGATGCAACTATGCATATATGTGTCATACTAGAGACAACTGTACTCTGCCTCTTTCTTTGCAAAGAGTGCCATGTGAAGAACTATTTTAGGTTACATTATCAAAAGAAAGCTTTTGACAGTGTAAAACTTGGTTTTCCTTGGCAGCATTAGGCCCATATAGCTCTCCTGAGAAATCTTTTTAAGTGTAGGCAAGCTACTTCTGTATGACCTTTAGCTGAAGAACAGTGAACAATACACAAAACAAAACTCAGAATCTTCTATGAGAGATTGGGCACTTAGTGGGGCTGCATGCTGTCTTGGACCAAGCTGGATCAATCAGACTTGGGAAATAAGGAATTTTTTGGAGGGGTTTTTAAGCAGTAAGCAAAACAAGCAGGAAAGGAATAGCACCTCCTAAGACTGATATTCTGCTACTTAAAATCCAATTTTTCTGTTATAATTTTATACCCCTGCAAATGTGTAGTGCTGGAGAATCAGGTCCATAGTGTTCCTCTGACCACCTGTAATGATTTTAAAAAAATACCAACAGAGATTAAGTGTTCAGGAATTAAGGGAATAAAAAGGATCTCACACATTTATAACTTTAAAGATCACTAAGATGAACTTACTGCAAAACCCAGTTTATTTCAATGTTATATTCCAAACTCTGAAAAAAGCACTATATCTTTCCAAAATGTGATTACTCAATTTGTCATTTCCTTTCTGTACATGAACAGAATATTTGGAGATTGATTTCATTAGGCTATTTTCTTTTATTGATTTGAATTCAAAGCAAGCTATTTTCATTTACTGTTTTGAATGCAAAACTTTCTAATAAAATAAGAATGGCAGGAAGCTGATATACTTTCTAGTCTCTTATTAGAATAATGGTGTTAGCTTCCTTAGTTCTAGGAAATGAATAATGACACCAATTATTGATGATGTGACAGGTTAAGAAGAATATTATCTCAATATATACTAGTCAGCTTGACCTTTTATTGACTTGACCTTTAGCTTCTCTGAGAAACAAATTTAGGACACCTACATAACTTTGTGCTGTGATTTTGAAATTCTGACATGTTTTGGATTATAATTTTGAAATTGGTAACACAGTAATCTGTCAAATCATTAATCTGTACCAGTAACACAGGCAGATAGGGTTGAGATGGGCTTTGATCAATAACCAATGATAGCATAGCTGTTGGGGATTTTGGATAGGTGGTAGTGGTGTTTTTTTGTTTGTTTGTTTGTTTGTTTGTTTTGGGGGGGGTTGTTTGTTTTGTTTTTTTTGGTGGTTTTGTTTGGTTGGTTTTTTTTGGGTTTTTTTTTTTAATAATTTTTGTTAAGCTTCACCTTCCTTTTTTGCCTTTTATTTTTTTAAAGAAAATGCTTCTTTAGCAAAGAGGCCCTGAACACAGTGATAATCAAGCCTTCCAGTCCAACAAACAGCCTGGGTTGGTTAATATTGTCTGAATTTCAATCCCAACCTCCATTAGGCCCCAAAATGTTTTTCTTGTGGAAAAGACTATTCTAGTTTGGGTTTTGCTGCAGAAAATCTACTAAAAAAACCAGTTTAATAAAAATGAGTTTTGTGTGATGAAGATGAGAGTCTGCAAATAGTGAGGTGTAAACTAGTACATTCTAAAATACTTTGTGATAAAAAAGGTAGATTGGTTTCCTGTAGGTCTTGTGGTAACACCAAGGTCATCTATCTATCTATCTATCTATCTATCTATCTATCTATCTATCTATCTATCTATCTTATGTCTGTCTTATGTCTTATGTCTTATGTCTTATCTGCATTTTTATGCTGTCAGAGAAGGAGATAGACGTGAGGGGGAGACATGGTGGACACATCTAATTATGTGGGAAAACAGAGGATTATGAAGACTAGTGCATGTGCCCTTGTGGGAAGGGCCACGTCTCTGTGAGAACACCTGAAGATGTCTTCTAGTAAGAGAATGCCTACAAAAATGAAGTATAAAATTGCTCCAAATCCAACCTTGCCTAGATTTGAGGAAAATCATATTGATGAAGAATGTTTTTCATGAAATATATAGACTTTCCTCTACAATATTCATAACAGTCACAAAAATAGTGCTAATCTTGTTGACCTCTATGCCTGATCTGTGTGAACAATGAAAGGTTACTCCCGCTATCAGTCTTTCATATGAAACAGCAGAGGTTTCTGTGACTTGATACAAAGGTTACAACCCTACTGACGAACAGTCTGATGCCTTGGGATAAATTCTCTTTCATAGTTAACCCTCTTAAAAACCATGGCAACCTCACACATGCACCACTCCAAGCAAATAAACAAATATAAACCATGTGAAAAGACAGTGAAGTTGCAAAAAAACCTTGAGATGTGCGAAACCTAGAAAATGTCAAAATTAATCGGTTTCATGTGCTACAAGTGCACACACGCTTAATATAGTGGCCTACTTGTGTGTTCAAATACTGCCCTTTTCTTAGGATTTCTGACTTGTATATAGAATGGGCCTATCTAAAAGAGAAGTGAGGAAAATGTTATAAAGGGCATTATTCCCCAGAAGTGTTTTGCTTGTTGTCTGTGTTCTTTCAAGTGTGCTGAATTAATCAGATAGGCAGTTGCACGGAGAGAAATTATAGTTTCTTGGGTTCTATGTTTGAGTATCAGGCTGTAGAAATGCACTTTCTTCCTCATTCTGCCATGGAAATCCTGTATGATGTTAGATGAGAGGCATTCTTGTCCCACCTAGCAGGGAATTTTCCACCATTGTTTCTTGCATGCCACTAACAGTCTAAGATGGGAGCATTTTCAGCTGAATTACTTGGAGTTGTGCTATGAATATAATTGATGATGTGCAGTATTGGCCACACTAGAAAAAAGTGCTCAGCTGTGGAGTCTAAAGTCAGGTAACTTTTGTTCTTAGTAAATTTGTGTCATCAATGCCTGTCTTCAGAACGTAGGGAATGTAGCTTTTGCCTCACTTGCAGACTGTGAATGCGAAGTACTTTTCAGGCCCTGCCATGGGCAATGCCATAGAAAAGGCAAGGAAAATTTAATCACTCTGTTTTAAGAACAAAGAGACAGACCACATAATGTGAATACACACCACAGGAATGAATGAATGACTGTTCAAACTGTCCCTACATTGACCAAAACATGGATCCTGCTGAAAAATTAAAGCCACTGGCATTGAGAAATGTAGCAGAAAAGCTAAGGAACAGAAAGCTGAATGAAGTCACATATAATCATATTTCTGCCATTTCATGGTTTTCCCTGCAACCTTTTTTCCTTACAATTTTTTGCTGGTTATAGGCAATGCAGCAGGACTTCCTCTAAAGACCTGACTTCCCCAGGGCTTTCTTGTAAGCTGTAACTGAGACTGGGATAACTCAAAGTTTTCAATTTCTAGACATTCAAATTGGATCCAGTGACAAAGTTAGAAAAAAGAAACATTATGGATTAGCAGAGCCTAGCCCTGGGTATTCAACAGGAATCACTGATGGCCTTCTGTGGTATTTCAGCTAAAGCTAGAAAATATTTTCTTGGGAAAGTTCATTTTGGTACTGAGATGTTTTTTCAGGCTTATTGCTAACAGTGGAAGCAAACTTAAGACTATTTTTTCATTTTTTTTCTCTCATATACATAACCAAAATCCACCATTGAAATTACATGATGAGAAGAATTTTGGAGCTGTATGTGTGGCAGGGTTAAAGACCTTATATGACCTACTCTCACAAGTACTTCTCTGGATGGTTTTTAATACATCTGAGCATCCTACAATTTTTTTTGGAGGAAAAAAAAAAACCCAACCAAAAAACCATTATATACTACAGTCAGGAGCATTCTGGACTTGTTTACTTTCTATTTCATGGTGAGAAATTTCAAAGAGGCAAATTTCAGCCAGAAAAAAATGCAATCCATTTCCTGTGTAATGCAGTTGCTTCCATACCTGTTCACTCTTTTCTGGGATCTTCCAGCTGTGACAGTTTATCAGCAGGAGTACCCACCAACCCAGGCTACTTAAACACTGTATGGATTATTTCAGTTATGCTTAGCCTGTCATATCCTTATTCTTACAGGGCAACATTTTACTCTGCCAGTGGTGCTACAGAGTTTTGTTGGTGTTCTCAGACTCTGTGCAGTATTCTTTTGGGTCAACAGAGTTTGCTCACCAGTTCTTCCCATTATTTCTCCTCCATGTTTTTTTAACCTTGTGCATCATTTAATCAAAACCAACGCAACACCAACAAAAAAGTAATAGTGCGCCTCTGCAGTAAATTGTGCTTTTTTACTGCTCTAAGTTTGGCAATTGTGTTTTATTCATGGCATATTACCATAAAAAGGGAGAAAGTTCCAGAGATATAACAAATAATAATGCAGAAGTATCTTTTTTACATGGCTTTGTGTTCAATGCAGATTCAGTGTTTTGGAAAGGTGGGCTTTTGGAAGTTTAAGATTAAAGATTAAACAAATCATTTAGTAATTGTGTTTCCTGGATGATTTAAATTTCTGTTAATTAGCACTGGAGAAAGAGCAGTGTTGACAAGTCAGAGTTTACTCTGGTGAAATATAAGACCTGTCTGTAACAAGAGCTCTGATTCCATTGTTAGCAGCAGAACAGGAAGGAGCAGGAGGGAGATCATTTTTGGTGTCCTGATAGAGATACTGCTGTACCAAGAGTTACACAAAGAATTTTCTTGGCTTTTGGTATCAGGACTAAAGCAATCTAAAAGGATGGCTATCAAGTAATATCAAATAAGATTCCTGTGGAAATATGCACAAAATCTTTCACCTGGGGAATAAACAGTTCATATGTGCACAGTATGAATGATGGAGAGTGGTTCCAATGTTTAGATTTCTGTTAAGACAGCTTGCTTTTAAAATGATATGTGCAAAGATCTTTGTTACTATAGACCTGCACTGTCATAATCCTGGCCTTGGCTTTTAGTGGGAAGCAAAGAATGTTGCAAGTGCCAAGAGATGAATGCAGAAACACGATCTCAGCCTTTAGGAATATCCCAATGTTTGGATCCTTTTGTGTGGTAATTAGATACCAAAAGTAAAGGCTTGATACTTACTCTGTCACTTACTGGCTTATCTCCCCAAGTAATGAAATCTCCAGCTAAGCCTTTTTAGCACTCCTGTCCCATGATGCGTGTTCAGTGTAGCTGCTTTGATCCATGCCGTTTTGGGTTTTGATCTCTTCTTCTTCCTGCCTCTTTCTGCCTGCCCATCATCAGTAAAAAGCTGCTTTGCAGAACTTAGAAGCATGCTGAACTTTTGAACTGGTATCAATGGTTGGTTATCCAAATTTCTAGGAGGGCAATTGCTATTTGAAATACTCCTATTGTTCCTTTTGGAGTCTTAGCCCAGATAAAGTAATCATTAGCAGTGGTGTGAATCTCTTTGGTACTTTCCTGTGAATGTATTGGGAAATAAATATTAAATACATTACATCCACATGCATAATATGAATTTAATCTCCAAGTCACTAACTCCCAGGTCTACCTCCTGCTTCCCTCGGGGTGGGAAGCCTTGTAAGCTAATTAGTGATAGCCCATAACCTTCACCCCTGAAGAACATTGTTCGTTTTATTACTTGTGCTATATTAAAATGTGGAGGATGCTGCAGGATGATAAAATGCATGAAAGAAGAAGAAACACTTGGCAATGAAAGAAAACTTCAGTAACGCTCAGACATCCTAGTGCAAGGCCGTCCTGCAATCACACATGATGTGTGCCTGGTCAACACACAGCTGAATGAATTTGGGAAACAATCACAAGGCAAATTTAAATATATATATATGTAGGGAGAGATGTGTAAGTGTTCAGAGTGCCTTCACGGGGCTCATTGGAGGGTTCTCAAGGGATTGTGCTATGGCTACTCTCTGGCCCCGAAAAATTATTGAAAAATTATATGTGTCTGGTCTCAGTAATCTAGGTAGTAAAATGTTGATTGTACCTTTTCCTGTAAATGCACTCCTGATAATGTTTGGTCTAGTTAAAAAGAGATTCATCATTTGTGTTCCTTTCTCAAGATATAGGGGGTCGCCTTGTTGCATACGTTAGCATTCTGCTGAGGCTTTAGCATTGTTGGAAGCTGGCTTCTGAAAGCTTTTCCTTAGAATAAAGTGGATGGGGAAAGGAAAAGTGGGACCTGCAGAAGAGAGAGATGTTCTAAATTACAGAAATTAGAAATAAATTACTCAAAACCAGTAGAGTTTTTTTAATGGCACTGTAACCTCTTCTCATGCTGAGGCTTCTTAGAAAAGCCTAGAAATAAAAGGTGTGGAATGGAAAAAAACAAAGGTCAGACAAAATGTTCACTACTGAGATGAAAAGCTAGGCTTGGAGATTAACTTGTTGTTTGAAACCTCTTTCTTCTTAGAGAAATAACAGTAGCACAAGCTCAGTGGCCCTTACCCTTACTGAAACTGAGTGAGTTAGAGCACATCAGGGACCCTCAGTAACTTTCCGAGCACACCCATGTCAATACAAATTAGCCACTAATTACTCCAAAACACTGACTTTCTATATCAAAAGGTGTGTGGGAGTTCAGTTAACTCATACCCCTTGTGACTGCAGTAATGATGTCTCAATTACATGTGTGTGTGTGTCTGAGAGATGCATGAACTCCCATTAATGTGCCTACAGACTTTACTTGTGTTTATATACAAACAGCATACCTTTTTTTCCTGGCACTTTTCAGTGGTTCATTTGTTAGCTGGTCATTTTACTTTCTCCTGTGTCAGTATTCAACTGATATTCCAGCAGAGGCCTGTGGGGTGTTTTTTGTCTCAGTTACAGATGTAAAGCCAAGAGCTTAGATATGGGAAATGCACTGGGACTCTTTAGGTGCAACATGAAATGCTAGTCTTGGTATTTTACATTATTTGCAGTAGAAAGTCTCCAAATTCCAGTGGTGTGGGGAACTTCAAGTGGCATGTTTTCCCTCTCTCTTGGGGCACGATTTTGGGATTGCCCTTGAACGAGCCAGTGCAGATAGTAACAGAGTAGATGCTCATCCTATCCCTCCAGAGTAACAGATCATCAGTAGAAAGGTGGACATATGCTTGAAGAGAGAGAGAAATGGTTATTGGTGGTGCTTGCTTGACTTCCCTAACCTTCCAACCCTGATGACTGCATAAACCTATGATCAAGCACAGCCATGTTGGTCTAGTTCTCAATCCCCTGGAGCAGATTTACATGTAATAGGATCTGGAGTGTTTTCCCCAGACTGTGTTGCGCCGTGTTTCTGTGTGGAATTGAACACTCTCACATCTAAAGACTCGAGAGGAAGAGCTTTTTAAAGAGGATTTCTTAATACAAAGTTATATAAAAGGCCAGGCAGCCCAACTAGTGATGTTGAGACTCTGCAGATGTTGGATGTGACCCAATATGCTGTCCTAAGACAATATCAGTACTTTAGCACAATATTGCATCCTTCTTTGAGAACTAAAGATATATTTTGGCTTTCTCTTGAATACTGGAAGAAAAAAGGCTGGTACTGTTGTTGTGAAGTGTATCTAATCTTGTTCTGCAAGAGAAGCCATAGTTTGTAGGATGTAGGATAAGCTTGATGTCTTTTCTTGTGTAACACAGAGCTCTGCTAAAATACTGGACTTCTATGGTTTTAAAATTTGCTTGAGTTTGGTTGCAAAATCTGTCAAAGTTGAATTGCTGAACAGCAAGAAATCTTGACATTTAAAAAAAATTAAATGGAAAACAGTAGATCCATATACAGATGTTTTCATTTTCCTTAACTGTCATAAGGTTATGAAACTCTTTTTTTTTTTTTTTTTGTAGTGCATATGGTAGCAAAATAATTCCAGATATGAAATACCACTATAACATGTTTCTCAAGTACAGTGACTATGTGAGAGAAAATAGGGAGTTTTACATTATTCTAAATTGTTTTCATTTAGTGGTAAAATTTAACTTGAGCTAAGGCCCTAGTAGGTGGATTGAAATGTGTCTTCCCCCAATCATATTCCTAACAAATTTTTCTTTTTTACATTATCCTTTATGACTCAGAGTCTCTAAGATGTGGTTTCAGGTGGTGCCTCAAATTTCTTTGCTGATGCTTTCCTTAAAATGAGGAAACTAAAAATATTAATCTCCATATGTAGGTATCTTAACATTTTTTAATATATTTTAATTATAAGTCCATTCCCAAAGTTAATTTTAGATGAGTGATTGTATTGTGACAGACAGCTGAGGGGTCCTGCACTTGGCTGTATTCCATTAAGACTCTATGACTTGTAATTAGAAATGAGCTAATGCCAAAGCTGATCTTTTCTGAAGCCTGAGTGTGTTCAGAGAGGAAGACTGTGTTTTAATTAAGAATTGAGTGGCCAGTAGCAAAGTTCAGGCTCTCTGTGTAGAGAAACAGTATAATACTTAGCAAAACCATAAAATAGAATTAAGTTTTGCCATCCTGACCACAGCAATTTATGTGATCTTAAGCAGATTTTGAATTTAGTGGGCTCTAAAAATATACTTAGAGTTTAGAAATAAAAATATTTTTTTGCTGACTTTGGATATTAGATTTTATAACTTTGATTGTACTTTTTATTAAGCATAATTTTAAATGAGGTGATATTAAAACTTCCCCCCCCCCAGGATTTAATAATACACAACGTTTTCATTAGGTTTTAACAAAGTATTTAGAATTCTCCATCCTCTCCTTTTTAAAACCTGAATCACCTGATACTTTTCGAGCAATGAATTTCATGGACTCTGAGCAGTAAATAGGGTATGAATTGTCAATTGTAGGGCTGTGAATTAGAAGTTTTGTGATTTTGAGTGCCTAAGGATAGTGGAAGTGGAAGACACCCAAATCTTTCTTATATGCGAGTAGAAGCTGGTAATGCTGATCAACTCCTTATGGTCTACTGAATACATACTGACTCTCTTTTTCTCTTCAGATGAATGCCATTATAATAAACCCTTTTGTTTACAACCTGTCTTCTAATACAGAAAGCACGTGAATGTCTTCGGCATACTGTAGAGAGGGACATATTAATCTATTTATCTGTCACTGAAGTGCAGTCACCTCTGAGGTGAAACATGGCACTGGATCTTACATAAAGTACTGCTTTGAAGTCTGATCACTTCCTTTTTTTTTTTTTTTTCTCAAGATTAAGCCTCACCATATATCAAGAACTATTTTTTCCCTTTTTCGTTCTTCCTTCCTCTGACTTCTTATACTGGAACCAAAGTAGTTCTCTGTCCTTTGTCAGTGCTTATTTTTGAAAAGAGACTTTGAGTTAATAGTGAACATGTCATTTTGAACTTCAGCAAAGGATCTCAGTTTGCCATTAAATTTGTGCTACTGGTAGACACAAAGGGGCAGCAAAAATGCCAGACAGTCCAGACCTTAATATGTTTTCCACGGCTGGAGGTGGCGTGACAGTCCTCTAGTCATTTGACCATGAATTCAAAAATACTTGCCTGGAGCCAAAAGCCACCACCATATAGGTTTCTCACTGTGCTGCAATATTTAGGCCAACAAGGCTATTATTTTATTAAGGTGTCTTAAAGGGAAGCATTCCTTTGCAAACAGCCCCTGTCTTTTGAAAAGACCTTTTTCAACTTCTGTATTTTTTTTGTGCATTGGTGACAGAGCAGCCATTAAATCTGGGCAGAGATAATGCCAGGTGATAAATTATTTTTCTCCTGACCTCGTAAATCAATTGGCAGAACTATACACTGCTTCCTGTAACAGTGTGCCATTTTTAATTTGCTACTACTGCTGCACAAACTAATTTTAGCACTTTAATGCTTGCTCTCTGATCCAGTTTGCAAAACAACTCCTGGTTAAAAGCAATGCAATAGGTAGCTATATTTATTGGCCTTATACCAACAACTGACAACAAGAAAATCACAACTGATACCAGTATTAGCATTATTACATCTAGGTACTAGTGAAAAAGGGTAGTTGTGTTTATAGCAAGATTTGTATCAATTCATACTATACTATTAATATTTAGTTTGACTGTTGAAAGTCGCTTGCTGATACTTAGAGAAGAGAGGCAGTGATATCTCAAGTTTTAGTAGTCCTAGTTTGCCCAGGGCAAAGAAATTTCATTTTCAACTGGCGTAGTTGTAGGTCAGGTTTCCAGAGGTGTTATGTGATCTCATTCTCTTGAGGAGTTTGTGGAGAAAATCTTCAGTGATCTATTTTCAGAGGTCTTCCCTCATTTTTCCATTAGTATTTGGAAAGGGCCAATGAAAGTTTTCAAGAGAGAGGAGGAATATTTGTTTTACTGTATATAAGGAGTTCAAAAGGTGTGACTTTGCTGAGTTTGCTACCTTACTTCTGCCTCCTGGGAACAACTTATAATGTAGTTGTGTTTTCATAGTAGCTCCACTGCCTCATCTTCCTGACCTGTTTGCCAAGGTTGCAGGGTCAGTAGGATTAGGTGTAGGAATGGATCATGGACATATTTTGAAGTCTAATGTGGAAGGATGGCCAAATAGTCTACATAGACTATTAATAGTCTTAATAGAGGAGACAGGCTTCTACTGCAAGAGGGCGAGGCTTTAAAACAGATGAGAAACTAAAAGCAAAGAAAATTAAAAAGAGGAGACATTGATATTTCATCCCTGTCATATTTACTCCTTCTATTTTTTAAAGAAAAGATCTGCTGTAATTTTTGTCTTTCAAATGAGCTGCTTGTAAAAACACCATGGGTAACTTCAGCTTAATGCAAGAAAATCAGACTGGGAGGGAGAAACGAAAGAATCTGAGCAACACAGGAATGATAAGCTTTGGGATGCAGTGGAGAGTCAGCAATCTGAAGCTACAAAGGAGAGCAGTTGAGCAGTGTGCAGGTCCTAAAGAAGGGGTTGTATTCATGGAGAAGCAGGCAAGATTATATAAATAGAAAAGTAATTCTCTTCACATGAGGAGTGAAGGCACAGGGAGTTACAGCCTTGAACTGAGCTGAAAAGAACCAGCTTTGAGGAGGTAAATTTGAGGTGAATCCCCAAAGGAACTATCACTGTGAAAAAACATCTTAAGCTCTTAGTGTCAAAACAAAAAAGTTACTACATGCACAAACTTGTGTAAGCAGTTAGGTTTTGTCATCTTTGAAACTGATACTAGTTCTCACATATATTTACAAGTTGTGTCTTCCTATGGATTAGCATTGAAGTTAATTAACCATGAAGCGCAACCTGTTATGTTAACAAAACAGTAGAGTGATGTCCCACTTTGGGGACATCTTCAAACTTACAAAAAACAGGGCTATGATATCATCTGTGTGTGCACAGCTTATACAATTTTGGTTGTATGAGAGAGAAAAAATAAACCCTTCATTATGGCTGAATGGTTTGGATTTGTAGGTGCCATATGATAAATTCTAGATGTAGAATTATTTGGTTAAACAGAGCCTGTGGCTCATTGCTAGTGCTGAAAATACCTTTTAAGGTTTTTAACAAAGAGATTCTTCCTTCAGTGTTTACAGGATGAGTTTATGCAGCCCTCTGAGATTCTTTAGTTCTCCTGTTTTCTGTGCTTTATTATATATCTCTCTACATGATATCTCTCTGTTCACACACATAATTTTATTCATATTATATGTAAACGTCTATATTGCGTAGAGGTATATAATGTATAATTGGTATTTGTCTATATAAAATCTCTATATAGATGAATTCAATATATGTATTGTGCATAAATTACCCATGTTTTTACCCATTACTCAGGTATACATCATATAGTATATATAGATACATATATATAGTGCATATATAGAGTCTGAATATAGTCCTGGGCAAATGGCTTCAGAAGGCCTTGCCTGAGAAGGGAAATTGGATCAGATGATCCAGATAAAATTGGTCTCTTCTACCTTGACCTGTCATTCTGTGGCTAAAGGAAAACCTTTGTTTTTCAATTAGTAGAGGACTAATGCCCTAAAGGAAGGAGCTGAGTGTCAATTAAATTAAAAAATGGTAGTATTTTTGAAGATGTTTTTAAGAAAGAGGTAATTTTCTTATTATTTTGGCCCAACTCACTATTCATTTTTACAGTTTTGGACTCCTATTTCCTTTTGTTATCTGGCATATCTTTTCCTATCAGCAATCCTTTTCTGTTTGAAATTCCTAGAGGTGGGTGAAGAGAAGAAGAAAACAGAACAGTTCACTGTAGCATTAGGGTTAGTGAATCCCTTTTCTTTCCACAGACTTTTTTGTAGGCCTTACAAGATGTGTTTTGCTGTGCATAGACTTATAAGAACAGGCAAACTGCAGCTAGAATGTTCTTTAGGGAAAGTAGAACTGAGAGAAGATGATTTCCATGCCAGTGACATAATTGCTCCATCATCTTCTTTCCCCATCTATCAATGTACTTCAGGAACAATGAAGAATGAACATTCAACAGCTTATGTATTCTTCTACTGATTCACCAAAAAATGTTCCTCTTTATTCACACTCCTTTTAATATGAAAGGAAATGCCTATCTTTCGCTACATTTCATTTCTTTTAGAGTAGGTTTTAGTTGTTGACTTAAATACAAAAAGTGTCTGGCTTTTAGATAGATGTTTGAATTTGAAAAGCCACAGTCTGGTCTGGATCCACTAGGCCCTCTAAGAAAGAAAATATAAACCAATGGAGATGGAGGGTACCAGTGCTGTTGTTAGGTTAAGTATGTGTTTAGGTTTTTAAAGTGTTCCACAGTGACAAAATCTGGTTGATAAAAAAGCAACTGAGCTAGTGGAAAGATGGGGGGCCATGAAGCCATTATGAACTCCAAAACTGTGCTAGTAAGGTTTAGGTAGAGGTACAGTGAAGTTAAAGACATACTTGTCATTATGGTTCAGCTGAGAGGTGGGTCTCCTAAATCTCCTTGTTCTTTACCCTGATGTGTGTCTAATCAGTCATATTGGTCAAAAAAATGATCTGTCTTTAGCATCTCTGGCAAAAGAGACGAAGAACTTTTCGTAGTTAAAGTGCTAATTTTTAGTTCCAATATGAACTTGTTTTCACTAGACATATATAGGACCCACTGGGATATTTGAGAATATCAACATGTGTTCTGTTTTCTCAATTTGATTGTGTATTCTCTGTTATTTTTAGTCTTCAACTTGAACTGTAATTCCAAAAGGTGTTGATGCAAGGGAGCAAATAGTGATGAGCAATTAAGGGTCATTAACATGGAGTGAGTTTGCCTTGGTGATACCAGTTGTATCTTTACTTATTGCTGAAGTTCAGGAAATACTTGCTTTCCATCCTGATTTTCAGGCAGCCGGCAGGCTGATTGGTTTCCTTGGGAATTTAATTCAGAAAATGGCTTAGGACAGGGCAGAGGAAATTCAGGAAGGACAAGGTCTGCTTCAGGTTACTTGCTCCGCAGTTGGAACAAGAAAGAAGGACTGAGGAAAACAGTGAAGACGCTGAAGGAAATCATGGGCAAATGAGACCCCTGAAAGCACCAACATACCCAGTGCAGAAGGGAGGTAACTGCTCATTCACTGTGTTTTGTGCATTGCCTTGCAAGTGTGGTAGCTCTTGAACAAATTTAGGGAATGCTTTCTAAAAATACTGTCTAGAGAACTGCTTGTGTCCTGAGGGTGTAGATAGAGTGTATTCTACACAAAAGAGTCTAAAAGCATATGGATCTGTTGTATTAGTCCCCATACAGTTGTCTGTACAGTTCTCAAATGAAAGATCACAGCCTACACCAGGACTAAATCACAGACTGCTTTTTTATAGAAATCTGTTTAATAGCAGCAATTTACTGTCAATGGCAAGTAGGAACAAATTTGAAGATAATCTCCTGAAATAGGCTCTTACAGATGACACAGTTTCGTATACAAGTGCCATTGCAATTTGTAAGAACATCCTTAAAATGTTCTGTAAAGTATCTTAAAATATCAGCATACGCTATAAGGTCTATTGTACACTTCCACAATGCTCTTATAAAAGGATCTACTCTAATCTTCTTAGTCCTTCACACAAATGATTCTTACAGTCAGAAGATGAATACCTGGGGCTTTATCTCATTATCTTTTATAGCTGGTTTGGAAAAATCAAAACAACAACAAAAAAACCCCACCTTCTTTTTGTTGAGTAGCCCTAACCATGTACCTCATCCTTGCATTACATCAACATTGTTAATTATCAGCCTGTGCTTTCCAAAGATAAGTCCTGAAAGAGGGTAGTGTGAGCTGATTCTACTGCTCATCACAATTCTTCTGTCCCATGTTGCTTTACTGTTGATTCTTTAGCACTGAAGTAGCTGCCTATGATTTAAAGTAAACTTGCAAGGTAGGGCCTGTGAATCTTTCCAAGTCGCATCATGGTTTGTAATTTCACAGTTTTCAAGAGAAAAATAGTTTGAACTCTTCCATTCTTTCAGGTTCTGAGAGTCTAAAAGTTCAGCTAACACACACCCTCACAAATGTGTTTCTTGGCTAAGGATGTTGAGAATGTTTTGATAGTGATCAAGGGTGCATCAATTAAGAGTGAAGTTCTATGAAAACACCTTGTCCAGAAGACTAGGGAACTGCTAAGTTATTGTAGATATGGTAAAAGAGAGACAGCAAATGTAATATAAGAGAGACAAATACTGTGTTTGGTTTTCATTTTCATCTGGCGTAACACTAGAAAAAATATGCCTGGTCAATGCAAGATTGAAATCCAAGGACAGTGAATAAATAAGCACTGATTGGACTGACAGCAAATTCATTTTAAAATAAGAAAGAGAAATTTAAAATTAGAAGTGAGCTGAAAATATTAAGTAGCAAAAAATGCATTTCATTTGAGGGCCTAGATCCTGCAAATCATTATAAAAATGTACCAGGAAGGAAGTTTAGAGCGTGTTCCTTTAAAGCAAGAGTAGAAAAGTTTACTAATGGCAGAAATAGAAGCTGCAGCTGTGAACATATTCTAAAGAGTGTAAGATAAGCACTTGAGGGGAAAAGCACTACAGGTTACAAATGCTAGACTTAATTGGCTATATGCCTTCTTTCTTCCATCCTGAAATGTCACTATGCAACCAATGTCAGGTTCTCCACTCATCTTCTCTCCGGGGGATAATAAACACAGCCTTTGTACATGTCAAAATTGTGCTCCTTACATTGCTGTTCAGAATAAATCTGCACGTTCAGTTTCATTTTTCTTTCCCATTTGCTTTTCTTTGGAAGGGTGAGGCTACCCTTGAGTCCCCATGTAACCCTTCTGTTCCAGGAATATCAAATGCATGGTGGGTTTTTTTTTAAGACAGATCTTACACATACAATAAGGACATGTTTTCAGGTAACAAGAATATGCCTCCTAAAGTCTGTCATCTATCTCTTCCTTCTCAAAAGCATGAGGTCAAGGACATGTGGTTATCTCAGATGCACAGCATACACTTCATTCATGGCATACCATGACTGTAATTACAGTTCCTTGAGAATCAAACTAAAAAGGGATGTAGTTTAACTCCTCAGCTCTGTGAGATGAAGCCATCAACCTACATGCAAGCAATATTTTTATTTTAAAAACATTATTAGTGCCATTAGGGATAATAATGCTGAAGTGAACCACATCTTAATGTGATTTGGTTTTTTTTTAGACACCAGAAGTGAGATCTATGTGTATTTTTTAATGAATGATGGTAAATTAGAGCATCAATACACAAAAGAATACTAACTCATCTGTATAATCACAAGTTTCCAAGGTGAATCCACATAGATATGTGTTGAGAACCCTTGAAGAGAAAGTTTATTACTTAGGAAGAGTATGGCCAACTAGCCAAGAGGTTTGGATTGTTTTCCCAACAACCGACCCTGCTTTTTTCAGCAGGGAATGACTTTTTCAGGATCACTGTGTATGTCCAATTGTTTAGAGGAGCAGCTACACTCCTGGTGTATGTGAAATTATACTTAATGTGGGCAGGCTTCACTGTCAGACAATAATTCTTTTCAGTACTACTACTTCCTTCCTTCTCTCTCTGTCTAGTTGGCACTTTGACTTTCCTACTGCTGAATACTTAAAATATTTGTGTTGCTAGTTTACGAATCATCAAACTCTCATTACCAGCAACACTGCTTAAGTGGTTTAGCACTTGGATTTCAGACCTCATCTTTAATCCATAATTGCTGTGGTGGCAGCTCTAGACAGACTCTTTTTTTCTCCTTGCACAAAGCCCAGAGTATTTGTGAAGGATCCTCTGCATCTGGGCTTTCTCAGATAGAGTTCTCAGAGAGGATGTGGTGGCTTACACTTACAGCAGGGGTAACAACACCCTTATAAAGTCAATTTTGCCTGATGTTCCAAAATATCAATATTATACATTTGAAAAGTGCATCAGGCACCACCTATTATTGTGAAGTCTACACATTAAATTTCATTGTAATGATCAGAGGCTGCCTTTCATCTTCAAAGAGCTTGATAAATACTGAGGTTTGCAATCAAACACTTTGAGCACGGGAACTGCCTCTTCTGAGCCCCCCAGCTCTGCCTCTGCTCTGCCTTTCTGAAACTTGTGATAAACCTTGCTGTGGGAGTGGAGAGGGTACCCAAGCACCCCAGAAGATTTATGAGATACAGCTCTTCACTGTCCCTTCCTCATCCTTATGCTTGTGACTTGACATGAACCTTTGGAGGCAATGGAAAACCAATGCTCTTTCCTAATCTAAAGGCGATTGCTGCCCTTTTTCTTCTGGAATAAATGTTCTCTTTAAGAGTCTGACAAACTCTGGTAATTCAAGTCAAATGGAGTCTTCCCATACCATAACAACTCAGAGCCAGGCTGAGGCTGTATGGCTATGGTCCTCACAGCAGTACAACTGCAGTGATTGCCGTGGCATTGACAAAATGAGCATCTGGATTCAAGGTTGTGTTTTTAATCCTCTTGGACCCTTGCCTACACAGCAGTTATTTAAATGTAATTCTCATTACTTATTTGTGTCCTTAATATATTATTACATTAATTATACAACTTTTATGGTTTATTAAAAAAAATGTCCTCAGTTAGGGCATCTTAGTATGTACTATTTCATTTACATACATATTTCTGTATTCAAAGCCTTCTGTGGTTTTAACTGATCAAAAACAATAAAAAATTTATAAAGTAAAAATACTCCCTCAGCCTTAACTTACACCACTTTTAATTCAATTTTAATTATTAATATTATAGTTGCTCTTTTCATTTTTGCATTTTAGACTTTGTGGAAGCTAGGCTTGGCCTTGATTTTTTTTGTCTTGAATCAAAAAGTTTAGCATTTTCAGCTGTTCCTTTACCCTTATTTCACCATTTTCACTTATGCTGGATTAGAAAGTATAACTTGAGGCACACAAATAACAATGCCTTGAGGGGAAGGTATTTCCTGTTATGGATTATCAAAATACTATCCTTATTTTTGAGTTGTGACTTTGTGCAGGGCGTGGGACAGAAATGAACCAATGTTTTGGATTACTAATTTTTTGATTCAGTCATTTCATTACTTATTTATTCAGCTTTTGAGCAGGGCATACCTTATAGAATGCAGTCATCTGTTGCACATTACTGCTGAGTGGTCAAGGATGGACACTAGTAATGCTTCTCTGAAAGAAAATGTCATTCAGTGAGCAACAAGGTTTTTTTCAGTGGCATAGGAGTTTTTTGAATTTTGACTCTGACAAAGCACCAGACAACACATGTAAAAGATACAACACATGGAATCGTGTTTTCTATAGTAACATGGGTTCTATTTTTAACTTATTGCCTATCCAAAGATTCTGAATTTCATTCCATGCTTGTTTTTGTCAGGATACTTGAAGCCCTTAGCACATCCCCCTTTCTGGCTCTGGTTGGAGGAGAGATGTAGGTACACACACATATGTACATGCTGTGCATTTGCAGAGCTCCTGGTTATTTCTTTTGTCTAATTATGGATAGATGCAGCAAGTTGCCTGAGGGAGAGAAACAGAATAAAAAGGGGAGAGCTTAGAAGGGGACAAAAAATAATATAAAGAGGCTGTTCTATTGTAAGATTTAGAGTTGTCACTACATCACCTAGTTTAAGCTTTGAAATGCAGGCCAAATAATTGTGTTCAGTTTCTTTTATCCTGGAGCCAAATTCTTGAGTGAGGTAGGTTTGGACCAGAAAGGCTGATATTCATACGACTTGCAGATTTTTCTTTCTCTTTTCTGGGGAAACTAGGGTGGCTATAGTTCTTTAAGATATTTCACAGAACACTAAATACTCTCCACAGAGCTTGGATCTTCTTGAAGTGGCTCCTGTTGAATCTATGGGCTCTTCTGCTTTTCTGCCTTATTTGTTAGAATTATTTTGGT